>JAVHYY010000841.1:2500-41513 GCA_035221665.1 Okamejei kenojei
AGAGAGAGAGAGAGAGAGAGACAGAGAAACGGAGAGAGAGAGAAAGAGAGAGGCAGAGAGAAAGAAAGTGAGGAGACAGTGAGACAGAAAGAAACGGAGAGAGACAGATAGAGAGAGAGACATAGAGAGAGAGATAAATGGAAAGAGAGTGAGACAGAGAGAGTGCGGTGGAGAGAGACAGAGAGGGACAGAGGGAGAGACAAGAGAGATATACAGAGAGAGAGAGAGGGGGAGACAGATATAGACATAGGGAGAGAGAGGCAGAGAGAGAGGGGAGAGAGACAGAGAGACAGAGGCAGGGAGCGAGACAGGGTGAGGGAGACAGATAGAGAGGGAGAGAGAGAAGGAGAGAGACTCGCTTTCTCTCTCTCTCCTTCTCCTCCACGGAAAGACAGAGATAGGTAGACACAGGGAGCGAGAGAGAGGGGGAAAGAAGAGTGACAGACAGAGACAGAGAGAGAGAGGGAGAGATGAGGAGATAGGGGGAGTGACAGAGAGAGACAGAGTGTGAGAGGCAGAGAGAGAGGGAGAAAGATAGGGAGAAATGGACATAGAGAGAGAGAGGCACACACAGAGACAGAGAGAGAGGGAGAGACAGAGATACAGAGAGAGAGACAGCGAGAGAGACGGAGAAAGTGAGTGAGAGCCAGAGAGAGACTGGGAGAGGGAGAGAGTGAGAGACAGAGAGAGACAGAGAGAAACGAAGAGACAGAGAGAGAGAGAGAGAGAGAGAGAGAGAGACAGAGAGAGGAAGAGGGAGAAAGAGAGAGTGAGAGGGAGTCAGAGAGAGGGACAGAGACAGACAGAGAGAGGAGCAGAGAGAGAGATAGAGAGAGAGGTAGAGAGAGAGAAATAAAGACAAAGAGGGAGAGAGAAAGAAAGACAGCGAGAGAGAGAGCCAGACAGAGAGAAAGAGAGAGAGAGAGTGAGAGAGACAGAGAGAAACGGAGAGAGAGACAGAGAGGGAGTGACAGAGAGAGAGAGACAGAGGGAGAAAGAGAGAGAGGGAAAGGTAGAGAGAGAGATAAACGGAGAGAATGAGACAGAGAGAAAGAGACACAGAGAGAGAGTGTAAATAAGCAATTCACAAACTCTTAAAGTGTGCAACATCTTTTAATGATAGCACGGGGTATTACATACATCTTCAAGCACTGGCTACATTCTTCTACTGAACTGTACCCAGGAAGGGGAAGGCGTTATGATTGATGTTAACAAGGCGGGGTTAATGGTACTGAGGTAACTATATTATTGGTTGCATATAAACCATCTACATCCTTCCCCTTAGAAAATCAGAACAGATTGTTGTCACGACAACAGAATTAAACAGCAAAATTAAACAAAATCGCCATAACGAACAGGTGGCTTGCTGATCCGGCCCGAGCGCATACGGATGTCTCCCCCTTCCCCCGAAAGAGCAGAAGAAACAGGAGGACGCGAGGCAACCGGGGATGCAGGGAAGGGTGGTGGAGTGGGAGAAACAGGAGAGTGAGAACCGCGACCGGCAACAGGGGACCCGCGCAGAGGGGAACCGGGCGCTCGATATGGGGATCGAGGCATGCAGGGAACACTGGCTGGGACGGCAGCCGGCTGCTGGTATGAGAGTGGGGGGGCATAGGGCCCCGGAGGCTGCGGCTTCGGCTCATTAACCGCAAGCAGGCGTTGTCGGCTTCTTCGGTAGATGGTACCCTCATAGTCGACCAGATATGAACGAGGTGAGTCGGCCACCCCAACCACGGTAGCCAGACGGGAGTGACCACCAGCGGTCCGCAACCGAACAACCTGTCCAGGCAACAGAGGATCGAGTGGTGTGCACGACCGATCGTGGGAACATCGCTGGCTGTCATGTTTCTCTTGAATTCGCCTCTGCACAGAGGCAGGCTCCAGCACCCGAGGTTTCAGCTGGCGCTGGGCAATCGGGACAGTGGATCTGGTTGTCCTGGACATCAGACGCTGAGCAGGTGATCCCATGGCCGGATCCCTGGAAACATTCCTGAGGTTCAGGAGATCCAAACACAAATCAGAGTTTGAGAGTCTCGCCTGCTCCATCAGAAGCTTGGCGCTGCGGACGGCCCGTTCTGCAAGACCGTTGCTCTGTGGGTACTCTGGGCTGCTGGTGAAATGCACGAAATTCCGCTTGTCGGCAAAACTTTTGAATTCTCGGCTGGTAAACTGCCTGCCGTTGTCAGTCTGCAGCCTGACAGGGGACCCAAAAGTGGAGAAGTGTTTCCGCAGCTTTCGGATCACCATCTCCGACGTGAGGGATGTCAGTAAATCCACTTCGAACCAGTTTGAGTACGAGTCGACCAGGACAAGGTAGTGGTTACCACGCCACTCGAAAATGTCGGCAGCCAACGAGGACCAGGCCAAGGCAGGAGGCGGGCTGTTGCAGCAGGGGCTGGTCGCTGCTGGTGTGGAGCAAGACTGTTGCACGTGGAGCAGGCAGAAACTCGGTCTCGGATATATTTGGCCATTCCAGGCCAGTAGAATTGGCACTGAGCGTGGGCGAGTGTTGCATCGACCCCAGGGTGTCCGCTATGGGCTGCGCAATAGTAAAAGTCAAACAGGGAGGACGGGACTACAACTTTATGTCCCTTGACGATGACGCCATCCTGGAGCACCAGTTCGTCGCGGACCAGGAAGAAAGGCTGTGTTTCAGACGGCGCAGCGGAGCGCTTTGTTGGCCACCCTGCTTTAATCACAGAGGCAAGCCGCTGCAAAACTGGGTCGGCAGCGGTGTGCTCGGCCAAAAGTTGTAGCTGCTTGGTGGGAATAAAGTTAACGCCCAGTACGGGCAAGTCCTCTGTTTCGTAGGGGCGGCGAGCACAGGAGGTCCGCGGGGCACGCGATAGGGTGTCCGCAATGTGCATCTCGGTGCCCTTCTTGTAGATTATATCAAAGTCGAAACGCTGTAGCTGCAGCATCATACGCTGCAGCCTGGTGGGGGCAGCGTGAATCGGCTTGTTCAGGATTGTCACCAGTGGCTGGTGGTCGGTTTCGACCGTAAATCTGTTGCCGAACAGGAAGTCTCTGAACTTGGAGCAGGCGAACACCACCGCAAGCAGCTCCTTCTCGATCTGAGCGTACCACTGCTCGGTGTCCGTCATGGTGCGGGAGGCATAGGAGACAGGATGTAGCGCTCCATCAACAGACTGAAGGCAGGCCGCACCCAGGCCGAACTTGGAAGCGTCACAGGTGACGGTGATGGGGCGACTCACGTCGAAGAACCACAACGTCGGAGCGTTAATCAGTTTCGACTTGAGGCAGTCAAAGGCCTGCTGGTGATGTGGGAGCCAGGCCCAGGCGATATCCTTTTTAGTCAGCAGCCGCAGGGGAGCACTCAGCTCACTGAGGTTTGGTACAAACTTCCCAAGGTAGTTTACCATGCCCAAGAATCGTTGTAGACCTGGCACGTCGGTGGGGGCTGCCATTTCGGAGATGGCAGCTGCCTTCAAAGGGTCGGGTTTTAGTCCGTCAGAGGTGAAAACATGTCCAACGTACATGACCTCTGAGAAACGAAACCAGCACTTCTTGGGATTCAGCTTCAGGTTCGCCTCTCGCGCCCGATCCAGGACGCGGCGGAGGTTCAGGTCGTGCTCGGCAATGTCCTTCCCGTAAACCAGGATATCATCTACGATGATGGCACATGGCAGGTCCGAGAATATCTGCTCCATCGTTCGCTGGAACACCTCGCTAGCGGAATTGATGCCGAATGGCATTTGCAGGAACTTGAATCTGCCAAACGGTGTGGCGAAGGTCGTCAGGTCAGAAGACGCTTTGTCCAACGGGATCTGCCAAAACGAGTTTTTAGCGTCTAGGACCGAAAAGATGGTGGCATGCCCGACCTGAGCCGCCACATCCTCAACAGACCGCATGGGGTAGTGTGGTCGCCTGATGGCAAGGTTTAAGTCCTTCGGGTTGATGCACACACGTATTTCGTTCTTGTCTTTCTTTATCGTGGCAACCATGGTGGAGACCCAATCGGTGGGCTCGCTAACCGCTTCTAGCACCCCCTTTTCGACCATGTTGTTAAGCATCGCCTCGACCCTGTCTTTCATAGCGTGAGACACCCTGTGAGGTGCGCGGACCACGGGTTGTATATCTGGGTCAATGGAAATATGGTATGTCAGTGGTATCTTTCCCAGGTCATCATTGAAAAGGTCCTGGTATTCTGCAACTGGGTCAAACGACAGTTGCACTTTGTGGACCGTGCGGTCGAAGGACACCAGGCCAAGATCTTGGCACGCACGGTTGCCCAGCAGGGTTACACAGTCAGAGTTCAAAACATAGAAAACCAGGTTTCTCGTGGCCTTTTGCAACACGCAAGTTAAAGTGGCCCTCCCCGCAGGCCTTAGAATTTCTCCACCATAGGCGTGCAGGGTAGCATCGTCAGTAACCAGGGGCTCATTATTCCTTATCTTGTTAAAAAGATTCATTGACAAAACGTTGACCTTAGCAACTGTGTCTAACTTTGCAAGGAAGGTTACATCATTGACAGTCACAGATACGGAGGGATCAGAGCGGTGGGCAGGTGTCTGTAGGAGGGTAAACTCCTCAGGAGGATTAATTGGATCTGCATCATAGGATTCAACTATGTTGGGCTGTGAGTCGTAACAGACATCAGATTGTCTCAGCATGTTTAGACTGTGTCTGGAAATCTGTGCCTGTCTCCCACGGGAAGGGAATAAACGACAGGCGGCAGAGAAGTGATTTAGTTTTTTACAAAAGTAACAGGCCTTGCCATAGGCGGGGCACGTCGACTGTCTGTGGTGCATGTAGTTACAGTTTGGGCACCTCTTTTGGGGCACTTCACCAGGACCTGGGTTGGCACGCGGCAGAAAAGCATTGTTTTCCATCCGTGGCTGTGGTCTCCTAAACCCAGCCAGGTTGACAGATTTATTGCCCGAGTCCCGGTGGTCATCTGGCAGTACAACGACCTCAGACAATCTGCAGGCATGCATGGCTTTTTCCAATGTTAAATCCGGATCCCTTAGAAGCTCACATCGCAGCTTCTGGTCACGCATGCCAGTTACTAAAATGTCTCTAGTGAGCTGGTCTGTCATGTCCCCAAAACGGCACTGCTGGGCGAGATGGCGCAAATCAGCAATAAAACATTCAACAGGTTCATCCGGCAACTGTTTTCTTGTAAAAAACCGTGCCCTCTCTAGAATGCGGTTCGAGGGCAGGTCACAAATCTCCCTGAACTTACGTAGCAGGCAAGCGGGGTCGCTGGCAGATTCTGCAGGAGTAATCACCACGTTGTTGTCGTCCAGGACCGCTGGAGCGTAGGTGAAAGTTCTGGCTCTCTTCATGGCATCAGGTCCGACAAGGTTCAGTAGGAGGGAAGCTTTAAGGGAGTCAGGATCAGCGCGATGTGCGACGTTGACAAAGTGTGTAAAATCAAATTCAAACGTGGCCCAGCGTTCAGAGATGTCAGCATCAAAGACAAGCAGCGCGGGCTTTCTGCAAGAGGACGCCATGGTCAGAGAGATTAAGCACAAAAGCACAAATCAAAAAAAAGAAATAAAACCCGATAGACAGGAGACGCAAGTGTCTTCCAGCTTCGACACCATGTAAATAAGCAATTCACAAACTCTTAAAGTGTGCAACATCTTTTAATGATAGCACGGGGTATTACATACATCTTCAAGCACTGGCTACATTCTTTCTGAAGAAACTGTACCCAGGAAGGGAAGGCGTTATAATTGATGTTAACTAAGCGGGGTTAATGGTACTGAGGTAACTATATTATTGGTTGCATATAAACCATCTACAGATAGTGAGTCAGTGTCAGTGAGAGACGGAAAGAGACGGAGAGACAGTGGGAGAGAGAGACACGGAGACAGAGAAGGAGAGAGAGAGGGAGAGACAAATATAGACAGAGAAAGGCACACACACACACACAGGGTGAGAGAGAGAAGAGGGTAGACAGAGACAGTGAGAGACAGAGAGAGAGGGGGGCAGGGTGAGGGAGAGAGGGAGACAGATAGAGAGAGACAAAGAGAGAGAGAGACTGACAGACAGACTGAGAGAGGGGGAGACTGAGGTAGAGAGAGACAGAGAGAGGGGAGAGAAAGGGAGTTAAGTGAGTGCAGAGAAGAGGGGAGAAGATCAGAGAGAGGGGAGACTGAGGGAGGAGATGAGACGGGGAGGTGACAGGGAGGTGACAGAGAGAGAGGGAGAGACAAACAGTGAGAGATAGAGAGAGGAGAGAGAGAGAGACAGAGGGATAGAGAGAGAAAAGACAGAGAGAGAGGGAGAGACAGAGAGAGAGGGGGAATGAGAGACAGATATAGAGAAACAGAGATAGACAGATACAATGACAGAGAGAGACAAAGAGAGGGAGAAAGAAGAGAGAGGACAGAAAGAGAGAGACATGGAGAGTGAGAGACAGAGAGGGAGACAGAGAGAGGGGGGAAAGACAGAGAGGGAGAGAGAGGGAGAGAGAGAGAGAAACAGAGACATAGGGAGAGACAGAGAGGGAGGAAAGAGACACACAGAGAGACAGTTAGAGAGAGAGACAGGCAGGGAGAGTACAGAGATAGAGAGAGAGGGAGAGAGGGGAGAGAGAGGGAGGGAGACATAGAGACACAGTGAGAGAGACAGAGAGGGAGGGAGACATATAGAGACAGTGAGAAAGGCAGATAGGGAGAGAGACAGAGAGG
This sequence comes from Okamejei kenojei, assembly GCA_035221665.1. Taxonomy (NCBI): domain Eukaryota; kingdom Metazoa; phylum Chordata; class Chondrichthyes; order Rajiformes; family Rajidae; genus Okamejei; species Okamejei kenojei. Next base: position 9,163 of record JAVHYY010000841.1, read on the forward strand.
GAGAGAGAGAGAGAGACAGTGAGATGGAGAGAGGGAGAAAGAGAGAGAGTGACAGACAGAGAGAGAGAAAGACAGAGAGAGAGAGAGTGAGAGTGCTGGAGTAACTAAGCAAGTCAGGCAGCATCTGTGAGAAGATATACAAAAAGTGCTGGAGTAACTCAGCGGGTCAGGCAGCATCTGTGGAGAGAATGAATGGGTGACATTTTGGCTTGAGACCCTTAGTTTAGTTCAGAGATGCAGCGCGGAAACAGGTCTTTTGGCCCACGGAGTCCGCGCCGACCAGCTATCACCTCGTACGCTAACAATATCCTACGCCATTAGGGACAATTTAACAATTTTGCGGAGGCCCATTAATCTACAACCCTGAACATCTTTGAAATGTTGGACGAAACCGGAGCTCCCGGAGTAAAAACCCACGCAGGTCAAGGGAAGAACGTACAAACTCCACACAGACTATCAGAGAAGGGAGTGGCGGCGCTGCCCTGGCAGCAGCGGCTCGCCTGCAGTCCGTCTGTTTTTCTTTATATTTGTTGTTTTCTTGTCTTGTTTTTAGCGTTAGTTTGAGTTATTATGTAGTGTATGTGTGTGGGAGAAACGTTCTTAGTCTCTTCCTTTTATGGGGACGAGACTTTTCTTGTCGTATCCCCCGTCTCCGTCTCCGTCTGCGCTGAGGCCTATCGTGGAGCTGGCGGCCTCCAACTTTAACTGCGACCGACCTGAGGCTCCGGAGACAGAGCCAGCCAGGACTTACCCAGCGCGGGGTGTTCTGATTGAATTCGGGGCTGCGGCGGGTTCAGGCGTTCCGGCGGCGGCACGACTCGGAGCTGTGGTCGGCTTTCCAGGTGGCGGCGGCGGAGGGGGGTGCGACAATCGGAGGCCTGCGCTGGCCCAGTGGACGACATCGTCGGGAGCTCGCAGGTCACAGGTTGGTGACCTGTTTTTCTGGAGCTCCTGCGGCAACAGCTGCGTCCGCTGGACTGGAGGAAGGCAGCTTAGGCAGCTCCGACCGCCCCGGGCCGCGGAGTTTGAACCGGCGGGACTTTTTACATCACCTGGTGCAGTCACAACATCGGAAGGCCTGGATCGCATCAGGGCAGAGGAAAGAGAAAGAGGAAGAAGAGAAGAGAGGACAAAGACAAGATTTTTGCCTTCCACCACAGTGAGGAGGTGTCTGGAGAACTCACTGTGGTGGATGTTAAATATGTGTTTATTGTGTGTTTTTTGTTATTTACTATATGTATGACTGCAGGCAACGAAATTTCGTTCATACCGCAAGGTCTGAATGACAATAAAGTTTTCCAAGTCCAAGTTCCAGACAGCACCTGTAGTCAGGATAGTACCCGGGTGTATAACGGTTTCCTCCGTGATAACCGCAGCCAATATATGCTAGTAATGTCCTGTTTGCCAGCTTGTTGACCCTCTGTGTTCCCCTCCTGCAGGGTTTAGGAGCCGTTGCTGTGGACAGAGAGACAGGGACGTGAGCGGCCAGGGTGCCGGTGAGCCACCCCCCCGCCCCATCTGCTCGTGTGCGGGCTGAGCCTCGAGGGGCTGAGCTTCGGTGGAGGACCACATGTGGGGCACAACAAGGAGAAGGGTTATTAGTGCGACGTGTGTGGCAAGCCCTGTCAGTACTCGAGCCAGCTGGAGATCCACCAGCGGGTGCACACGGGAGAACGCCCCTTCAACTGCTCGGATTGTGGCAAGAGCTTCACCAGCTCCAGCAGCCAGCCCTGCCATTCAGCCCTTCGAGCACAAAAGTATGCACTCCATCGAGAGAAGCGGCCACAGGGCCACCTAAATATAGCTCCGAACTGCGGCAAGGGAAGGAGGTCAAGACGGTGCAACAACTGAACTGAAGGTGCAACTCCCGGCGAGTAAGCCCTATGGCTGCTCCACCTGTGGCAAGAGCTTTGCCCAGTTGTCAGGGCTACGGCAGCACCGGTGGGTGCACAGCAGTGAGCGGCCCTTCACCTGCTCCGATTGCGGCAAAGGCTTCAAGTCGCCGCCAGCGCTGAAGCAGCACCTGAGTGTGCACAGCAGTGAGCGGCCCTTACACCTTGCTCTGACGACTGCGGCAAAGGCTTCAAGTTCGTCGCCAGAGCTGAAGCAGCACTGGCGACCCACATCTGCAAGCGCCCCTGCACATCGCGCCAAGCACCAGGGCTGCTGCTTCACCTGCTCCGATTGCGGCAAAGGCTTCAAGGTCGCTGCAGCTTGCTGGAGCTGAAGCAGCACCGGTGGGTGCACACAAGGGAGCGGCCCTACACTGCACCCAGTGTGGCAAGGGTTTCACCTCGTCGTCCACACCCTGCTCTGGATCACCAGCATCCACACCGGCGAGCGACCCTACAACCTACGCATCCAGTGCGGCAAGGGCTTCACTCAGTCCACCAACCTGCTGAAGCACCACCGCATCCACACCGGTGAGCGGCCCTTCACCTGCACCCAGTGCGGCAAGGGATTCACCCAGTCCAGCAGCCTGCTGGTGCACCGGCGCACCCACACCGGCGAGCGCCCCTACACCTGCACCCAGTGCGGCAAGGGATTCACCCAGTCCAGCAGCCTGCTGTCCCACAAGCGCACCCACATCAGCGAACGCCCCTACACCTGCAGCCGGTGCGGCAAGGGCTTCACTCAGTCCACCAACCTGCTGAAGCACCAGCGCACCCACACCGATGAGCGGCCCTTCATCTGCACCCAGTGCGGCAAGGGATTCACCCAGTCCAGCAGCCTGCTGGTGCACCGGCGCACCCACACCGGCGAGCGCCCCTACACCTGCACCCAGTGCGGCAAGGGATTCACCCAGTCCAGCAGCCTGCTGTCCCACAAGCGCACCCACATCAGCGAGCGCCCCTACACCTGCACCCAGTGCGGCAAGCGATTCACCCAGTCCAGCAACCTGCTGTACCACCAGCGCACCCACACCGGCGAGCGCCCCTACACCTGCACCCAGTGCGGCAAGCGCTTCACCCAGTCCAGCAACCTGCTGGTGCACCAGCGCAACCACACCGGCGAGCGCCCTACACCTGCGCCCAGTGCGGCAAGGGCTTCACCTGCTCCACCTATCTGCTGTCTCACCAGCGGGTGCACACCAGCGACCGTTCTGTCCCCAGCCCGGTGTGTGCAGAGCGCTTTGCCATGGCTTCCCCAAGCCCTATCTCACCAGCGCGTGCACACCAGTGGCCAGCCCTATGACTGCCCGTACTGCGGTGAGGAGTTTGACAGCTCGCGGGGAGTTTGCCCGGCAACACCGGCGGGCCCACGCCGGCGAGCAGCTGCTCCCACTGTTGACATAGACAGCATGGGGCTGGGGAGCACCCAGCGGCTACACCCGGAGAGGTGACCGTTTGTGTGCGCTGAGTGTGGCAAGGGTTTTACCGGCCAGCACTATTCAAATTCAAAGCTACCCTTCACCTGCCCGCTCCTCCAGCCTGCTGGCACACCGCCACGTGGATAGATAGGCACAGTTTAGGTAGACACAAAATGCTGGAAGGAATGGGTAACGTTTTAGGCGTCTAGACCCACCTTCTGTGTCGGACCCAAAACATCACCCATTGTTTGTCTCTGGAGATGCTGCCTGACCCGCTGAGTTACTCCAGCACTCTGTGAATGTCACCTATCAATGTTCTCCACAGATGTTGCCTGACCCGCTGAGTTACTACAGCACATTGTGTGAGCCATAGAGTGATACAGTGTGGAAACAGGCCTTTGGCCCAAACTTGCCCACACCGACCAACATGTCCCAGCTACACTAGTCCCCACCTGCCAGTGTTTGGTCCATATCCCTCCAAACATGTCCTATCCATGTAACTGTCTAACTTGATTCTTGGGATAGTCCCGGCCTTAACTGCCTCCTCTGACAGTTTGTTCCATACTCCCCTCCACCACCCTCTGTGTGAAAAGGTTTACCCTCGTCGTTTTCCTTTTAAATCATTTTTCTCCTTCACCTTGACCCCATGTACCTCTGGTCCTCGATTCCCCCACTCTGGGCAAGAGATTCTGTCCATCTAACTAATTGTGTTCAATGTAAGATTCCAGCATCTGCAGTTATCTTGTGTGCTTTCCTCACATATATCCACCTATCACTTCTGAAGAAGGGGACTCCAGCATTTTTGTGTCCACCTATCACTTGCCAGGCTTTGTCCAGCCCCCATCTCTCTTTTCCAGCTTCCTCCCTCCCACCCTCTCCACTCAGTCTGAAGAAGGGTCCGGGACTCAAACGTCCGTCTGTCCATTCCCTCTAAAGGGGTGGAGGAACTCAGTGGGTCCAGGCCGCATCTGTAGAGGGTAGGGAATCTAAGGCGACCACTTACCCCACGTCTTCCAGCTTTCTCTCCACCCCCCACACCAAGCAGTCTGAAGAAGGGTCCTGAACCTAGGAATGTTGCCTGTCCATGCTCTCCAGACGTGCAAGTTACTCCAGGAGATTGTGTCTCTCTTTGTAAACCGCCATCTGCTGTTCCTTCTTTACGTATGTGATAAAAAGATGAAAGATTGAAAGGGGTCCAAGGAAATGCCAGAAGAGTATTTCTTGGGATAAACAATCATGTAACTAGTGATCGGGTCGGAGCTCCACATTAGCAGGAAATGTCAGCATGGGGCCATGGTCTACAAAGGAGAAATCTTGCTTGACTAGAGGGTCTTCTGGATTTTTTGGGATAATGGATAGGGGCGGTCCGCGTCAGCAATTTATAGAATTTTTTGAGGATGTAACAAGGGAGTGCCAGTGGATGTAGTGTACCAGGACTTTCAGAAAGCATTTGATAAGGTTCCACATGGGTGATTTGTGGTCAAATTTAGGGCATATGGTATTGGGGTGCAGAGTGCTGACATGGATAGAAAATTGGTTGGCAGACAGGAAACCAAAGTGTAGGGATTAAACGGTCCTTCAGAATGGCAGGCAGTGACTAGTAGGGTGCCACAAGGCTCGGTGCTGGGGACCGCAGCTATTTACCATATACATCAAAGAATAGATTTAAAAGTAACATTAGCAAATTGCAGATGAGACAAAGTTGGGTGGCAGTGTGAACTGTGATGAGGATGCTATGAGAATGCAGGTTGACATGGACAGGTTGGGGAGTGGGCAGATTCAGTTTATGTGGAGAAATGTGAGGTTATCCACTTTGGTAGCAGAAACAGGAAGGCAGATTATCTAAAATGGTGTCAAGTTGGGAAATGCGGAGGTTACAACGGATCTGGGGGTTTGTGTTCATCAGTAACTGAAAGTAAGCAGGCAGGTACAGCAGGAAGGAAGAAAGCGAATCGCCAGTGGGTCTTCATAACACGAGCAGTTGAGTTTAGGAGCAAAGAGCTTTTTCTCCAGTTGTATCGAGCCCTAGTGAGACCACACCTGGAGTATTGTACACTCTGGAGTTTAGGATGAGAGGGAATCTTATAGAAACATATAGGATTATTAAGGATTTGAACATGCTAGAGGCAGGAAACATGTTCCCGATGTTGGGGGAGGACCATGACCACAACCTGGGGTCGCACACAATTTAATAATAGTGGGTAAGCCATTTAGAATGGAGATGAGGAAACACTTTTCAGACAGTGAGTTGTGAGTCTGTGGAATTCTTTGCCTCAGTAGGTAGTTTAGGCAGGTTCTCTGGATACTTTCAAGCGAGAGCTAGATAGGGGTCTTAATGTTTGTGGAGTCAGGGGATATGGTGAAAAGGCAGGAACGGGGAACTGATTGTGGATGATCAGCCATGATCACATTGAATAGTGGTGCTGGCTCGAAGGGCCGAATGGCCTACTCCTTCACCTATTGTCTCTTGTCTAATGTCTATTGTATCAGGACTAGGTGTGCATTTCATCCTACACTTGCGCTTGGTTCTCCAAGGCCTGCTGGATCGCCGGGTTGCCAGCCATTTTAACTCCCCTTCCCATTCCAACACTGATGTTTCTGTCCTGGGCCTTCTCCATTGCCAGAGTGAGGTGACACGCAAACTGGAGGAACAGCACCTCTTGGCTTACAGCCCAATGACATGAACATTGAATTCTCCAAATTAAGGAGACTTCCCCCTCCTAATCAAGTCCTGGAGTTTGTCCCAACTCCATCTCTTTTTTCCAGCTTTCTCCCCAGACTCCCTCATTCCAAAGAAGGGTCCAGACCCGACATGTCGCCTGTCCATTCCCCTCCAAAGTGCCAGTAGAACTCAGCAGGTCAGCCATCCTTGGTGAGAAACGGATGGGGAAGTGTTCCTATTACAAGTTCTCCTTGGCCCTGTCAAGAATGTGGTGTCCATTCTTGGGATGGGATGCAAGGTCCGAGCTGACCAGTCATCGACAGCCCCCCTTCCCTTCCCTCATGGGCCATCTCTTTGTCATTTCTGTCTTCTTCTCGCTGGATGACAAGCAGAACCATCTCGGCTTAACTCGGCTAAAGTAGATGTATCTTCTTCCTTTTGGCCTTTTGTTTCTGCAGGTATTTACAGCGGAATCAAAACTACTTCCCTTAGTCCTGATCTTCCTTTTGTTTTAGTAAAGATAGAACCTTTGACAGTTGCGATTGGTTTAGGATCTTGAATACTCCCATAGCGTAAATTTGACATGAACCATACTTCCTTTTCTATGAAGTTCCCCAGATCAGGAAGCATGACCTCACTATTCTCATTTTCCTCTTACAGACCACCTTTATCTTTTCTCTAAGTCTATAGGGCAGTTTTAGAGTGATCATTTTCATATTGTTAACAACATTGATTTCTTGCATGTGGTCTAAGAGGGTATTCATTTATTTCATACTTCTAAGAACAATCGCAAACTCCCGCAATGCTTTTGCATCGTCTGGCTGGATAGCTGTCCAAGCATAGGCCTTCTTCCTGAGGATGTCTTTGGATCATGGAAGTCCAAAGGGACTTTTATGTAGTGTGTCGGCAGCGAGCGGCGACTGCAGAGGGTTCAACAGCCCCGACCACGGGTGAACAAAAGGGGAAGATGATTGAACTTTATTACCTTCCATCACAGTGAGGAATGTGGATTCCGCTGTGGTGGATGTTTATGTTAGATTTTATTTTATGTGGCTGTGTGTCTTGTTGCTTTTTACTCAGTATGGCTGTATGGTAACTCAAAAATCACTGTACCTTAACTGGTGCATGTGACAATAAATTCCAACTTGACCTTGATCAGCTTTTGCCTATATATTTAAAAAAGGATAATGCTGACTGATCGTGCACAATTGTGAAGGCTTGATTTCAAAGACAGGACAGGGGAATTTTGTCAGGGATTTGGGTGGTTGGAAGAGGTTTCCTATGTGTTTTTTCCCTCAGTTGTCCGGGGAGGAAGGCGGCGGCCCTCGGCACGTCGGGGCTAGGATGCGCGGGAGGAAGGCTGAGCTTGGATTGAGGCTTGGAAGGCTGAGCTCGTCTCCCCTGCCCCGACCCGCATCCGGTCCACCACGGATGGGGAAGCGAGCAAACTCCACACGTACAGCGTCGGTGGTCGTCCTGCTTGGAGACAGGCCCTTCGGCCCCTCTCGTCTGTGCTACCTCGGGCTTTCTGCAACACAATCGTGCACTGTTCTGCACTGGATATTGCATTTATTGCGTTTGTCATCACTGTATGTACACTGCTTGCTCTGGCGGCTGCATGTGAACGGGGATTTCATCGCCTCCCGATCGATGTGCAGAACAACAAACTAATGAAGCATCTGGAACACAGTTCTCCTGGGTTGCTGCAGGCTGAAGCATCAAACTACTACGCTGTTGAGCCCCGTCAGTCCCACAGCACAGAAACACTCAGCAATGCCTATCGAAGCTAGTCCCACATTTCCACGACTGGCCCCTAACCCTCTCTGCCTTTCCCACGCATGCCTCTAGAAATGAGATGATGAGGAGTTTCTTTAGCCGGAGGGTGGTGAATCTGTGGAATTCATTGTCACAGAGGGCGGTGGAGGCCAAGTCACCAGGTATTGTTTAGATTTTAGAGATACTGCGCGGAAACAGGCCTTTCGGCCCAACGAGTCCTCGCCGACCAGTGATCACCCTGTACACTAGCTCCATCCTACACACATTAGGGACAATTTTACTGAAGCCAATTAACCTACAAACCAGCAGGTCTTTGGAAAGCGGAAGGAAACCGGAGCACCTGGGGAAAACCCATGCACGTCATGGGGAGAGAACGCGCAAACTCCATACAGACAGCGCCCGTGGTCGGGATGGAACTGGGGTCTCTGGCGCCGTGAGGCAGCAACTCTACTGCTGGGCCACCGTGATGACCAGAGAGGGAGAGGTGAATAGTTCTCTCTCCCTCTCTCCCTCCTTTCCTCTCTCTCTCCCTCTCTCTCTCTCCCTCTCTCCCCCCTCTCCTCTCTCCCCCCTCTCTCCTCTCCCCCTCTCTCCCCCTCTCTCCCCCCTCTCTCTCTCCCCCTCTCTCTTCTCCCCCTCTCTGTCTCTCCCCCTCTCTCTCTCCCCCTCTCCCCCCCCTCCTCTCTCTCTCTCCCCCTCTCTCTCTCCCCCTCTCTCTCTCCCCCCTCTCTCTCTCTCTCCCCCTTCTCTCTCTCCCCCTCTCTCTCTCCTCTCTCTCTCCCCTCTCTCTCTCCCCTCTCTCTCCCCCCTCTCCCACTCTCTCTCTCACCTCTCTCTCACCCCCTCTCTCCCCCCCCTCTCTCTCCCCCTCTCTCTCTCCTCTCTCTCTCTCCCCCTCTCTCTCTCTCTCTCTCTCTCTCTCTCCTCTCTCCTCCCTCCTCTCTCTCTCTCTCCCCCTCTCTCTCTCTCCCTCTCTCTCTCTCTCTTCCCCTCTCTCTCCCCCTTGTGAGATATAGGTTGTGCACACAATCACTACTCAGAGACTAAATCAAGGAAACAAGAAATGCTTTATGTGCGAGTCTGCAGAGTCGGGTGCCGCTCCAAGTTGAGACACACCGAAGTCAGGAAAGTAAAGCCACTTTATACACACAATTCTACATTTAACCTCCCCTTCTGACTCTCCACAATCAGAGCACTGAAGTGCACAGTCTGTAGGTACATCCCCCCAGTACCTCCCCTATCATACATTGCATGTTGATACATGTGCATGGTAATGAGCAATTTATCAACCAGGGGCGTGTTAGTAATATTCATTTATTTCATTAAGCATGCTCAGTTGTAAATGACCTGGCCTAGTTTGCTCACCTTCAACTGACCTGTCTCAGTTTTCTTGTATTTGAATTAAAAGCTAGGCTCTACTGACAAGGGTCGCATCCATCACTTGCCTCTACTGATAAGGGTCGCATCCATCACTCCCCTTCTACCGCTATACAACGCCATCAATCCTTACTCAAGGACAGTTCTGGTAACTTCATCCACAGCTGTGTCAGAATCCTCTCCCTGGCCTCTATTGGTTAGAATCCTCTTTACAAGTTAGAATCCTCTCCTGAATCCTTACAATAGTGGGGTTTAATCACTTTATCCCTCACAATCCTCCCTTTTTCTTTTGCTACGCAGCTATTGATTAAACCTAAATTTCAAGCTCCTTCAGTTCTAATTGAAATAACATACTCCTAATCTCCTCTTCCTGTGGATCCTGGACCTTCCCTGGTCGCATTATCATTATTTTCTGTACTGCCCCTTTATCTCCCATGGGCACTACCACAGCCTGCATCTGACTTACACTCCTTGTAATAAGTTCCCTAAAACAAGGGATACAACAGGGGATAAAGATCAGCCCAGCCAATGCACATAGAAACACGAGTCCCACCGTTCTCCACCATGTTCCTCCGAGGATGGAATCCCACCATCGGGTACCCATAATCGAATTCCACTTTTGTATGGAAACATGTGCCAATTTCCGGATTCCTTCTGATATGTCCATTACTGCCTGTCTGTTGTCATCGATATTTAGGCAGCAATTAGAGAGGTTGAATTTTCTGCATGCCCCTCCTTCTGCCAGGAGGTAATCTAGGGCCAACCGGTTCTGGTATATTCCTGCTCTCATCTGTGTCTGCTGCTTTGCCAGCATCTCCAGTGCCACCGCAGTTTGGTTGGTAATTACTTCCAGTACTGCCTGAAGTCTTATGATCCGGTTTAACATGTATACCGGGGTTCGGTAGCCTCAGGATCCATCCTGTGGCCAAGTGGCTGGTCCATAGTATGAGATGATTTTTGCGGGTGGCCATTCATCATCTTACCATTCTCCAATGTCTATTTTCCTCTTCTTCCGATATAGGTCGTCAAATACAGGTGTTCCTAGCGACCGCCCTTCTTCGGCGTTTAACAGGAAAAATCCCGGTTGTACCAGTCCAATAAAGGAAGTCCCGCTCCAATTTGTTGGCAACACCGAGTATGCCTTGTGTCCGCATATCCATAACAGTCCTTCAGGGGCTGGTCCACTAGAGGTAACCTTGTTCCATATGTCTCGCAACACCGGGATTCCTTGATAAGGGTTGTTCCCGGTGCAGTTCCATAGTCCAGTCGATTCCATTCCATCAGTCTTCATCCAGATAGTGCCGTTTCTCCCGTCTTTTTTAGTTGGATACCATTTAGGCTCCTCTGGCCACCACACTCGGGACTGATTTGGCCACTGGGTGACGATGCGCTGGCAGGGGCTGCTGCCTACTAGGCCGGCATCCCTTTCCCAGGGCCTAGCGATACACTCAGTCTCAACCGGAGTGTCTGTCAGGACCCATGCCTGGGGATCTCAGTCTTGTCCAATTGTCAGGTTCCACTCCATCAGGTCCCATACTTCAACAATGGATCCTCTCCACGGCCAACGTGAGCTCATCAGTGGTCCGCCACAGACCCAACAGTTAGTCACATTCAGGGTTCCATCTATTCGGAGGGCCAAGTCCACAAACAGGTTTTGCCCTCCTTCAGGAATCTCAATCTGCTTCTTTATTTCTTCATACATTGTCTGGTGCAATTGAGGCTGAGTAGGTGGGGGAGGGGGAAGGCTTGGAGACCACTACTTTCGTTACCCTCGTTATTACTTCCTCCTTCATTTTGCCTAATGTTCATCTTAAGGCATGGAAAGAGAAACCTAACTGTCCTGTCCTAGTCATACAAACCCATCTCTCCCCCTTTGGGCAGGTAACATACCAAAACCTCCCACATATCCCCTATTATCTACCATATAATACTTCTTTCCCCCGTCCTCACAAATAGTTCTAGTCCTCAGGTTATGGCAAGCATCGTTCACATGGGAATTGAATGGTAAATGATCTAGTTGTCCAAATAACCATATAACCATATATAACCATATAACAATTACAGCACGGAAACAGGCCCTCTCGGCCCTTCCAGTCCGTGCCGACCATTTGTTTTCCCCTAGTCCCATCTACCTGCACTCAGACCATACCCCTACATTCCCTTCCCGTCCATATACCTATCCACTTTACTTTTAAATGTTAAAATCGATCCGGCCTCCACCACTTCTGCTGGAAGCTCATTCCACACAGCCACCACCCTCTGAGTAAAGACGTTCCCTCTCACGTTACCCCTAAACTTCTGTCCCTTAATTCACATGTCATGCCCTCTTGTTTGAATCTTCCCTACCCTCAATGGGAAAAGCTTATCCACGTCAACTCTGTCTATCCCTTTCATCATTTTAAAGACCTCAATCAAGTCCCCCCCTTAACCTTCTGCACTCCAAAGAATAAAGACCTAACTTGTTCAACCTTTCTCTGTAACATAGTTGCTGGAACCCTGGCAACATTCTAGTAAATCTCCTCTGTACTCTCTCTACTTTGTTGAATTCATTCCAATAATTAGGCGACCAAAATTGTACACCATACTCCAGAATTGGTCTTACCAATGCCTTTTACAATTTTAACATTACTTCCCTACTCCTATATCCATTGCTCTGATTTATAAAGGCCAGCACACCAAAGGCTTTCTTTACCACCCTATCTACATGCGATTCCACCTTCAAGGAACTATGCACAGTTTTTCCTAGATCCCTCTGTTCCACAGCATTCCTCAATTCCCTACCATTTACCATGTACGTCCTATTTGATTTGTCCTGTCAATGTAGCACTTCACACTTAACAGCATTAAACTCCATCTGCCATCTTTCAGCCCACTTTTCCAAATGACCCAAATCTCTCTGTAGACTTTGAACATCTAACTTCATTATCCACAACCCCACTATCTTAGTATCATCTGCATACTTACTTATCCAATTTTCCACCCCATCATCCAGATCATTGATGTACATGACAAACAACAGTCGACCCAACACAGATCCCTGAGGCACCCCACTGGTCACCGGCTTCCAACCTGACAAACAGCCATCCACCATTACTCTCTGACATCTCCCATTCAGCCACTGTTGAATCCATCTTGCTACTCCGCCATTAACACCCAAAGATTGAACCTTCTTAGCCAACCTTCCTTCGGGAAACTTGTCAAAGGCCTTACTGAAATCCATATAGACAACATCCACTGCTTTACCCTCATCAATTTCCCTAGTTACCGCTTCAAAAAATTTCCGAAGGTTTGTCAAACATGACCTTCCAGGCACAAATCCATGTTGACTGTTCCTGATCAGACCCTGTTTATCCAGATGCTTATATATATTATCTCTAAGTATCCTTTCCATTAATTTGCCCACCACTGACGTCAAACTAATAGGTCTATAATTGCTAGGTTTATTCTTTGAACCCGTTTTAAACAATGGAACAACATGCGCAGTACGCCAATCCTCCGGCACTATTCCCGTTTCTAATGACATTTGAAATATTTCTGTCATAGCTCCTGCTATTTCTACACTAACTTCCCTCAATGTCCTAGGGAATATCTTGTCAGGACCTGGAGACTTATCCACTTTTATATTTTTCAAAAGTGTCAGTACTTCCTCCTCTTTGAATCTCATAGTTTCCATAGCTACTCTACTTTTTTCCCTTACCTCACAGAGTGCAATATCCTTCTCCTTGGTGAATACCGAAGAAAAGAAATTGTTCAATATCTCCCCCATCTCTTTTGGCTCTGCAGATAGCTGTCCATTCTGGTTCTCTAATGGTCCAATTTTATCCCTCGTTATCCTTTTGTTATTAATATAGCTGTAGAAACCCTTTGGATTTACTTTCAACTTTCTTGCCAAAGCAACCTCATATCTTCTTTTAGCCTGCCTAATTTCTTTCTTAAGATTCTTTTTACATTCTTTATACTCCTCTAGCACCTAATTTACTCCATGCCTCATATAAATATTGTAGATATCTCTCTTTTTTCGAAACAAGTGTCCAATTTCCTTTGAAAACCATGGCTCTTTGCAATTTTTACTATTTCCTTTCAACCTAACAGAGACATAAAGATTCTGTACTCTTACAATTTCCCCTTTAAATGTCCTCAATTTCTCTTCTACATCCTTCCCATGAAACAAAGTGTCCCAATTCAATCCTTTAAAATCCTTACGCATTCCCTCAAAGTTAGCCTTTCTCCAATCAAAAATCTCCACCCTAGGTCCAGTTCTGACTCTCTCCATAATTATATTGAAACTAATGGTATTGTGATCACTGGTCCCGAAGTGCTCACCAACGCATACCTCCGTCACCTGACCTGCCTCATTTCCTAACAGGAGGCCCAGCACTGCCCCTTGTCTGGTCGATACCTCTATGTACTGCTGCAAAAAAACTATCCTGCACACATTTTACAAACTCCAAAACCATCCAGCCCATTTACAGAATGTGTTTCCCAGTTTATTTTTGGAAAATTGAAATCTCCCACAATCACTACCTTGTGCTTACTACTAATATCTGCTATCTCCTTACATATTTGCTCTACCAATTCTCGCTCCCCATTTGGGGGTCTATAGTACACCCCTAAAAGTGTTGCTACACCGTTCCCACTTCTCAGTTCCACCCAAATAGCCTCCCTAGACGAGCCCTCTAATCTATCCTGCCAAAGCACTGCTGTAATAACTTCTCTGACAAGCAATGCAACACCTCCCCCTCTGGTCCCTCCAATTCTATCACACCTGAAGCAACGAAATCCTGGAATATTTAGTTTCCAATCACAGCCCCCTGCAACCATGTTTCCACTGAGTGCCACAACATCATATTTCCAGGTGTCAATCCAGGCTCTAAGTTCATCCACCTTACTTACAATGCTCCTAGCATTAAAAAATATACACATTTAGAAACCCACCATCCCTTATTCTCTGTCTATTAAACTTTTTCATCTTTCTCGCCTACATTTTGGGTCCGAGTGCTTCCCTTCTCTGCCTCTTGCCCCACACCCTGACCCCTAGCCCCCTCTACCCGAGTCCCTCCCCCCTGCCTTTCTAGTTTAAAGTCTCCCCAGTAGCCTTTGCAAATCTCCCTGCCAGGATATAGGTCCCCCTCGGGTTCAAGTGCAACACGTCCTTTGTGTACAGATCATGCCTTCCCCAAAAGAGGTCCCAGTGATCAAGAAACTTGAATCCCTGCCCACTGCACCAGTCCCTCAGCCACGCATTTATCCTCCACCTCATTTCATTCCTACTCTCACTGTCACGCGGCACAGGCAGTAATCCTGAAATCGTTACCCTTTTGGTCCTTCTCCTTAACTTTCCCCCCAACTGCCTAACTTCTCCCTTCAGGACCTCGTCACTTTTTCTGCCTTTGTCATTGGTACCTATGTGTACCACAACATCAGGCTCCTCTCCCTCCCTTATCGGAATCTTTTGGACACGTTCTGACACATGCGAGACCCTGGCACCAGGGAGGCAAACTACCATCCGGGTCTCCTGACTGCGTCCACAGAATCGCCTATCCGACCCCCTAACTATAGAGTCCCCTATCTTTCCCAAATAAGGTAACCCAAACAACATTTCATAGGGGGACGTTGCTAACTTTGCATGGGGTCTCCGTTGCTTTTCTCAAAGCCTTTCTGTTTCCCTACAGCTCCAAACATGTGCCAGACTCCATGTACATATGCTGCTCTTAAAGCCTTAATTTCTGCCAATTGAGCTAAGCAAGATTGCAGGCAAGCTTCCAATTTGATTACCTTAAAGTCTAATTCATCCTGATGCATCACTTCAAACCCTGCATACTTGCTATTATGATCCCTTTAACAAGAAAATCCACACACAAAACCTTTTTGTCCGCTTCATTCAAAGGCTCTGACTGTAAAACATTTCTCAGACTTGTGTGTCCTTCTTCCTTCATTATTTTTCTTAATGGCATCCCAATTTCAACATACTTCCCAATCTAGTCTGAACTATATCCTGCCATTCCCAAGATCATCATCATCTGTTCTACTGTCTGAGGTTTGGGAACTTCAATTATCGCTTCAATTTGATCCTGCGCTATAGCTTTTACTTCTTTAGATATTACTCGTCCAGAATATTCTACCTGCTGCTGACAAAACAACAACTTCTTCCTTTATACATTATGACCTCTTGTGCCTTCTTTTCCAAGATAATTACAATGTCTCTCTCTCACATTGCTTCTCACTTGTGGAACAAACCAACATCCACATACTATATCAACACCTTCCAAATCTGACTACAACATCTGATTAAAATCATGGGGCTAGTATTTAAAACCCTGCCGCATCCTAGCCTAGGTGTATTTAATACCTCTTCTTAATGTTCTTCCCATACCTATGTTCACCATTATCTTAATATTATTATTATTTCCTGATTACCATACCTGTTCACATCCCCAACACACCTTATCCATTACCTATCTCCTTAATAACCTTCCTTGACCTCTTCCTTGAGATCCCTCCTTCCCTTGGGGACCCCAGTCCTGTCTGGGCTTATATCCAGATTTATTTCACTCCTGATAGGGCATTTGATGAAACACTCTCCCAAATACATTTATTATAGATGCTATATTTAAGAGTGAGTTGGATGTGGCCCTTGTGGCTAAGGGGATCAGAGGGTATGGAGAGAAGGCAGGCACGGGATACTGAGTTGGATGATCAGCCATGATCATATTGAATGGCGGTGCAGGCTCGAAGGGCTGAATGGCCTACTCCTGCACCTAATTTCTATGTTTCTATGTTTCTATGTCTATGTTTCTATTATTGACATGTAATCTCTGGCCCCTGTTTGGCTCTGTCATAGGACTCACTGTGTTTCGGTGCATCACTTATTTCAGACTTTTCAACTAGGTCTGTTGTTACTGACAACATTGTCTTTCCTTTTTCACGCTCTTTCTTTTTGAGCTCTTCAAGTTACATTTGCATCATTTTTCTCTGCACCTCTTCCTGCTGGTCTGCAAGTCTTTTTCCTATCTTTGCGATATTTCTCAACCTCATTGACCAAATGATCACTGAATCAGGGGTGGGAAATAGATGACAATCCCACCACCTCTGTCAATCTAGACTTGACTTTAGGAGGAATGACATCCACCACAGTGGTTCAGAATATAGTTCATTAACTGGTTGCCTTCTATTTTTGTTCAGTTTCCAGTCTCCACCTTTTCAGCTTGTTCTCCAGATAGGCTGCTGGATTTTTGTCTGAGGGCCTGCCATACCCTCTGCCTGACTGTGTCAAACAGCATGCCATTGTTTATTGCATTGTTCACAGCATTTTTATACCAGCCATCTTCAGGAGTTCTGTCAGTTTAGTGGTTCCTATCACTTTCACCAACAGTGCCTTCAAATCTCCCATAGCCAATAATCGTCCTCCAAAGCCATAATCCATTTCCTGCCCCATCAGGAATATTGGGTACGGTATTTCTTAGCCCTCTCAGTTTATGTGTGTCCCAAAGGATAATATGTGCCTGGCCTGCGCTTATCTTTTTAAAGCAATCTCATCAATTTATACCTCTGCTTCCCACTTTAATCCTTTCTGATCTGCATTCTTTCTCATTCTAAACTCAATTTCTTACTTCTCAGATAGTTTATCCTCCTTTGCAAATTTATTCACCTTCCTTTTAAAATCTTCCACTGACTTCACGATTCTCATTTTTTACCACCACCCCTTCTACCTCGGGGGCAGTCATCACTTTCCCTCCTACCCCCGAGATTCTCACTTGTTTTTCACCCAATCCCATTCCTTCCGGTACCTTAGTTAAGCTTGATCTCTCCGCTCCCGAATCTACCATAAATACCATATCCTCTGCCTGGGGTCCTAATTTTAAGTTTACCAGAGTTGCCCGTGTGTATCCCATACACCACAGGGAGCGGGACCCCCGACTTCCCTATTCTTCCTCCATGAGTACGTACGACTGCACCTCCCGTCGTAGCCTGGGACATTTCCTCTTGAAATGACCCTCCTGGTTACAATGGTAACACCGGGATGGCCCCGTGTACGACCCTCCTGATCCTTGTTCCTGGTTTTCCCGGGGACCCCAAATTCGGTCCCTCCATTCACCTCTTCCTCCTCCTCTGCCTCTGCCTCTGCCGCTTCCCCTTCCCCGGTCTCCATGAGCGCCCGGCCTTCTATCACCTTCATCTCCCTTCTTCTTTACCCCTTGCTGTACTGCCTGCAACATCATTTTTGCCTTTCCCTTCTGTTTTTTCCTCATCCCGTCGTACATATACTTTCTGAGCCTCTGTTAACAATTGACTTAATGGTTTGTCATTCCAATCCTCCATTTTTTCCAGTTTCTTTCTAATATCTGGCCATGACTTGGTTACAAAATTAACCTTTAGTTAATTACAAACCAACTGACTCCCACAACTACCTGGACTACTCTTCCTCCCACCTGCTTCCTGTAAGGACTCCATCCCCTATTCCCAATTCCTCCGTGTTCGCCGCATCTGCTCCCAGGATGAGGTGTTCCACACCTGGTCATCACAAATGGCCTCATTCTTCAGAGAACAGGGATTCCCCTCCCCCACTATAGATGAGGCTCGCACCAGGGTCTCCTCCATACCCCGCAACACTGCCCTCTCTCCCCATTCCCCCATTCGCAAACAGGGCAGAGTCCCCCTGGTCCTCACCTTTCACCCCACCAGCCGGCACATAAAACACATAGTCCTCCGACAGTTTCGCCACCTCCAACGTGACCCCTCCACTCGCCACATCTTCCCATCTCCCTGTCTGTCTACCTTCCGCAAAGACCGCGCCCTCCGCAACTCCCTTGTCAATTCTTCCCTTTCCTCCCTCTCTACCCCTTCCCCGGGCACTTTCCCTTGCAACCACAAGAAATGCTACATTTGTCCCTTCACCTCACCCCTCCACTCCTTTCAGGGACCCAAGCAGTCCTTCCAGGTCCGACAGAGGTTCACCTGCACCTCTTCCAACCTCATCTACTGCATCCGCTGCTCCAGATGCCAGATGATCTATATCGGTGAAACCAAGCGGAGTCTTGGCGATCGTTTCGCCGAACACCTCCGCTCGGTCCGCATTAACCAACCCGACCTCCCGGTGGCTCAGCATTCAACTCCCCATCCCATTCCGTATCCGACCTCTCGGTCCTGGGCCTCCTCCACGGCCAGAGTTGAGCAACACGCAAGTTGGAGGAACAGCACCTCACATTCCGCTTGGGGAGTCTTGCATCCTCTGGGCTTGAACATTGAATTTTCTCAATTCTGTTAACCCTTGCTGTCTCCTCCCCTTCCCACCTCTCCCTCAGCCCTCGGGCCCTGGCATTCCCTCTCTCTCTATCTCTCTCCCCCACCCTAGTCGCACTAGCTTCTCATTTTCATACTACAAACAGCTTACAATGGCTTGTTCCCTTTATCATCGATGCATTTTTGCATATCTTTCATTCATTGTTTTTTATCTCTCCACATCACCGTCTATATCTCTCGTTTCCCTGATCCCTGACCAGTGTGAAGAAGGGTCTCAAAACGTCGCCTATCTCCTTCGCTCCTTAGATGCTGCTGCACCCGCTGAGTTTCTCCAGCCTTTTGTGTACCCTGTATAAAAATGAGCAGGGGGGTAGTGTTAGGTGTGAGGAGGATCCTAGGCGGCTGCAAAGTGACTTGGATAGGCTGGTGAGTGGGCAAATGCATGGCAGATGCAGTATAATGTGGATAAATGTGAGGTTATCCACTTTGGTGGCAAAAACTGGAGGGTAGACTATTATCCGAAAGGTGGCAGATTAGGAAAAGGGGAGATGCAACGAGACCTGGGTGTCATGGTACGCCAGTCATTGAAAGTAGGCATGCAGGTGCAGCAGGCAGTGAAGAAAGTAAATGATATGTTAGCTTTCATAGCGAAAGGATTTGAGTGTATGGGCTGGGAGGTTCTACTGCAGTTGTACAGAGTTTTGGTGAGACAGCGTACAGTTTTGATCTCCAAATCTGAGGAAATACATTCTTGTCATAGAGGGGGTACAGAGAAGGTTCACCAGACTGATGCCTAGGATGTCAGGAGTTTCGTATGAGGAAAGACTGGATAGACTCGGCTTGTACTCGATAGAATTTAGAAGATTGAGGGAGGGATCTTATAGAAACTTACAAAATTCTTAAGGGGTTGGACAGGCTAGATGCAGGAAGATTGTTCCCGATTTTGGGGAGGTCCAGAACAAGGGGTCACATTCTAAGGATAAGGGGGAATTCCTTTAGGACCAAGATGAGGAAAACATTTTTCACACAGAGAGTGGCGAGCCTCTGGAATTCTCTGCCACAGTAGGTAGTTGAGGGTTCATTGGCTATATTTAAGAGCGAGTTAGATGTGGCCCTTGTGGCTAAAGGGATCAGGGGGTATGGAGAGAAGGCAGGTACAGGATACTGAGTTGGATGATCAGCCATGATCACATTGAATGGCGGTGCAGGCTCGAAGGGCCGAAAGGCCTACTCCTGCACCTATTTTCTGTGTTTCTATGTTTCTATGACCTGGATTTAAATCTGACAATGTGCACTTTAACCACATGTGAGTTTTTCTATTGCAAATCTCAAATTGTGGAGTACAGAGGCAAATAAATAAATGATGGGTCTTTGTCCCAACCATTATGGAGATCCTGTATTTCATTGGAATACGTGGCTCCAGCAGGTTACTGAGCGAAATTCCTTGCTTATTGCAGCCAGAGTCTTCTGGACGTCCAAGGGCGAAGAGTGCGATCCTACCCTTTGGAGTTGAGGGGGAATGGCCGGGGGATGGGAAGCCGTGACTCCGGATTGATCCTGGCGCCCTTCGCCAGCGAGAAGAAGATGACAGGAATGACGAAGAGATGGCCCACGGGGAGGAGGGGGGCTGTCGACGATGGGTCAGCTCGGACCTTGCATCCCATCCCAAGAATGGACACTGGTATGACGTGAGCGGCAGGACAAAGTGTGATTGGTCTGATGCCCTGTCCATCAGCGACAAAGGTCAGTGATTGGTCCATCACATCACCGGCAGGGGGTGGGGGAGACGAGACGTCCGCTTGAGCTTGCGCCTGTAACATTGTGGCGGCGGCGGCAGTGACTCCAAGATGCTGCCATCAAGATCAAGTCTTTCCTTATAACACAAACACTCACTACAGCACCAATAAACATCCTTGTGAATATTTTCACCACTCACTGCTTCTAACAATGAATGATTCTTGTAGTTGGGCTGTGACCAGAATTGCAGCACACACACTGACACACACAGACACACTCACAACACACACACACTCACAACACACACACTCACAACACACACACACACACACACACACATGCACACGCACACGCACACGCACGCACACACACACACACACACACTCAAACACTTAAATCACTAAACACATACATATACGCTGACACACAAACACACCACACTCACACACGTCACACAAACTCACACACATACACACACACACACACTGAATACACACAAACACTCACACACTAACACACACACACCACACACACGCAGGCGCACACACATGAACACACTCTAAAACACTCACACACTGACACACACTAACACACACACATACACATACAGCACTGACACACAACACACTCACACACACACACTCACGCAGGCAATTAGACTGATAAACAGACTTTGCCCCCTGCCAAAGTATCGCGCACCAAACACCAACCTGGACACACTGAAGCAGAGCCATTGTCGTGCCGCTGCCGATCGGAACTCGTGATATATGTACTTTATTCTCTATTTCTATTTATTTTTTACCACACACTGAATGGACGCTGGTTGAGAAACGCTTTTTTCGTTTTCCTCTGGGTATGCAAATACTCCGAAAAATGATAATAAAGATATACAATACACACTGACACACAATACACGCACACACTCACACAACACGCACTCACACACACACGCACACACACGCACGCACACACACACAAACCTCGCACATAACAAATGCACACACAGACACACACGCATGCACTCACGCACACACACGCACTCACACTCATGCACACACACACTCATGCACACACAGAACACTCACACAGACGCGCACACACACACTCACTCACACACTCACGCACACACACACTCATGCACATACACTCACACAACACTCACATGCACGCACACACACACACACCCACTCCCCAAGTATTGTCACACACACACACATACACCAACATCTTTTGTACATCAGCGCCAACATGATGTCCCTGCTAACTCTTGCACTCAATGCTCTGACTGATGAAGGCGAGCAAGCTTGACAAACTGCTGCTGCTTCTTCATCACCGTCTGTCTATTTGTGTGTTCTCACTTTCAGAGAATGATGCTCTCGTACCCTCTCTCCCCCTCACTTTCTCTCAGTAAGCTGGTAGACAGCAGCAGCAGCAGCAAAATTGGTGATATACAGGATTTTAAAAGCGACTGACTCACAGAAATTGCAGCAGGGTCCAGATCAACTGGAAATGTGGGCCAAGGAATGACAGATTGAATTTAACTTGGACGAGCGCAGAGTGGGAAGTTAAATCAGTGCAGCAGCAGCAGCACTTCCACTGTAAATGGCAGCAGAGCCCCAGAGAATGTTGTAGGAGGACAGGGAGACGGCCGAATAGTACGAGTTCATGATTGTCTGAAAGCAATAACACAGACAGACAGACAGGGTGATAAAGAAGCAGTTTGTCAAGCTTGTCTTCATCAGTCAGAGCATTGAGTACAGGACTTGGGACATCAAGTTAGAGCTGGACAAAAAATGTTGGTGAGGCAACACTTGGAGTGTTGGGGAGGAGAGAGAGGGGGGAGAGAGAGGGGAGAAAGAGAGCGAGGGGGGAGAGAGAGAGGGGGGAGAGATGGAGGAGGAGAGAGAGAGAAAGTGAGGGGGAGGGAGAGAGAGGAGGGAGAGAACTTACGGGGTTTTGCCTAGTTTCTATCGTGATGTGCTAGAGTTGGAGGTTAATTTTTTGGTTGTTTTCAGCAGTGTGTTGCTCCTCAGGGGGGAAGGGGGGTGTTGGTGGCTGCGAGGGTGGCCAGTCTCACCTGCCTGGTGGGTTTTGGAGGAGAGGCGTGAGCTTGGAGTGGTTCTGACTGAGCTTACCCTGCTGGGCCTGGATTTACTATCGGGTCAGGCTCCGGGTAATTTCCAGACGCCAGCCTCACACGACATGTGGACCATTCCGAGTTGTTCCAGGTGTGCCTTTTCATGTATGCGGCGAGGACGCATTACTGTGCAGAATGCGCCTGCACCATCTTGCTTTCGTCTTCCGTTCCCTACACGCCTGGCGGTCGTGTTACACGGAAGGCCGGGGGTCGTCCCCAGTGGAGAGTCGTCCCTCTTACATTGTGGACCGGGTGTGCCCCAGACCCGTGGTGTGTAATAACCGTTCGTGTAGGATCACGGCTCGCCGGCCGCCTGAATTTTCAGCGGGAAGGTAGAGACCGTTGTTCCAACGGTATATGGGTCCGTGTTGAGGTTGCTGACACTTGTACAGAATATGAGGGGGCTGCTACTCAGCTCTGGTTGGATTTTTATCCACACGATCTGGTTGTTTGGGCTTTTGCTATGAATGCTAACATACTTGCATTCTTCACTGCCTGCTGCACTGCATGCCTATTTCTGGAAGGGTGTACTTGGACACCCAGGTCTCGTTGCATCTCCCTTTATCTAAATCAGCCACCATTCAGGATATAGTCTATTTCTGTTTTGCCATCACAGTGGATAACCTCACATTTATCCACAATTAAACTGATCTTGCATTGATTTGCCCACTCACCAAGTCATCTTGCATGACTCATAGCATAATTCCACACAGCTAACACTTGCCACCCGCTTGTGACATCCACCAAAATTGGAGAAGATATTGCATTCATACCCTTGTCCCAAATCATTAATATGTATTGTAAATAGATGGGGTCCAGCACGAGTTTTCATGAGGTACCCCACTAGTCATGACTGCCATTCTAAAATGGACCGTTTAATTATCTTTGCTTCCGGTCTGCCAGCCTGTTCTCTATCCACATCAATACGGAACCACAATACCGTGTGCTTTAAGTTTGTATACTAATTTTATTTGGGACCTTGTCGAAAGCTTCTGAAAGTCTAGTTATAACTATACACTTGGTTTCTCCCTTTTCCACTACTATTTACATCCTCGAAAAAATTATATAAGATTCGTCAAGACATGATTTACCTTTCGTTAATCCGTGCTGACATTGTCCAATGATTTCACCACTTTTCCAATGTGTTCTGATATCCCATCTTTAATAACTGACTGCTAGTTTCCAACTCCGATGTTAGCTAACGGTTGATATCCCCGTTTTTTCTCACCTCCCTTTTTAAAAAAGTGGGTTACATTAGCTACCCTCCAATCCACAGCACTACTCCAGAATCTAAAGAGGTTTGAAACATTATCACTAATGAAAAACCACTTATTTATTGGGGCTACTTCCATAAGTACTCTGGGTGCAGCCTATCTGGCCGGGGGATTGATCGGCCTTATCAATTCAATTTAACCAAACACCACTTCCGGCTACCTGGATTCACTCAGTTCCTCCCATTCAGGACCTTGATAGTGATGATGTTCCATAAATTGCCAATCACAGTCCACCAATACAAGCTGCCCGAGTGCGACAATGGACATAACAATGGCATGGGAATCGGTTACCACAGCAGAAGTGGTTGAAGAGAGGGATAGGGAGTGAGAGATAAGATAGTGAGTTAAAAATTAAGGGGAGATAGACAGAGAGAGATAAAGATAGAAATATAGTGACTATCTAGAGGGATAGAGAGACTGAGGCAGAGAGGGAAATATAGAGAGACAGAGATAGAGAGAGAGAGATAGAGAATATATATATAGAGAGGAGGGGGGGGGGGAATAGAGATAGATAGATAGCTCGATCGATAGAGAGAGTGGAGCAGAGAGAGAGAGGAAAAGATGAGAGAGAGAGAGAGAAGAGAGAGAGGAGAGAGATATTGGAAGATGATAGAGAGATAGTGTGAGAGGAAGATAGAAATATATATGGAGAGGGAGAGAGTGATTCTAGAGAGCACTGTAGATAGAGAGAAGGGAAAAGAGGGACAGAGAGAGAGAATATATTATATTGCGCTAGAGAGAAATAGAGAGAGGATATAGATATATAGGGAGAGGTTAGAGAAGAAGATAGATAGGAGTAGGGAGAGATCGTGAGAGGTGGAGAGGAGAGAATATATATATATAGATAGGGGATATTTATAGTTATATATAAATATTTATAGAGAGCGACACTATCAACACTCCGAGAGAGAGAGAGGAGGGGGAGAGACGAGAGAGAGATGAGAGAGAGAGAGAGAGAGAGAGAGATGGGCACAAGTTAGGTAGTCGGGCTAGTGCCAGCCTCAGCCTGATCCCCTTAGACTCCACACGCTGATCCCGCTCACTCCCCTCGCACCCACACGCTGGCCTCCGGCCCCGCCACGGGGGGGCCCTCCCGTGAGGCTAAGGGTTAGTGGTTGCAATTATTGCGTTGTGGAACGGGCCTGCGTTGGGGGACGCGACCTCCGGTGTGACAGGGACCCAACGGGTCTGCACTTGCTTTAGTTATTCCTATTTTTTGTTATTTTGGGGGAAGTTCACCCCTTTTTATCTCACTTTTATTTTTGTTACTATTTTCATTTTGTTTTGCTTTTGTTTTGGGCGACATTTTTGTGAGGGATAAAGTGATTAAACCCTATTAAAGAAAGGAGTTAATATAGGAAAATTCAAAAAGAGAGGGGCTGGATAGAGGGATTTGACAAGCAGGTGTTGAAGGTTGCCAGTCCCTTACTTGAGTCTTGGAGTAGAAGAGATGCATTGTTAGACTAGAGAAGGGGGGTGATTGTAGAGAGATTCCCTATCAGCTATGGAAGGAGTGATGGATGGGAACCTTGTCACTATAGCTTGCTAGTTGATTATAGGGGAACTGAGAGGGTTCACTAGGTGGTGAGTAAAACTGGTCAAGGTCATGAACAATTGAGCATGCTTAATAGAATAATGAATATTACAATACACCCATGTTAATGAAATGCTCATTACCATGAAAATGTTTGAACATGCAATGTATGATATGGGATGTGGGGTGCCCACGAGGGGATGTACGGTGGGTGGTACCTACAGATTGTGCACCTCCGACCCTGATTTGGAGAAGGGTCCGGAGGGGGATTGAATGTAAGATTTTGTGTATATAAAGGGGAGGATGATCTCTATTGGCTTCGGTGGGATCAATTGTGTCTCGAGTTGGAGAGGAACCCGGTCTGCAGGAACTCGTATAAATTATGAAAAATCTCTTGCTTCCGGATTTAGTCTTTTGAGTATTTATTTGTGAGACATAAAGGGTATCTCACAAAATTGGGGGCTCGGTTCCCCCCGCGATCGCCATCGGCCTGCTGGTGGAGGCAAGGAAGAAGGGAAGGTGCACCCTGACTGATTTCAGCTGTCTCTGATCTACTTGCTTTGCCATCAGCAGTTTGAGCGAGTGATATCCGCTGGAAAAGAACTGGGAAGCAAGAGGTGTGTAAGGTAAAACGTACGGGACGGTTTTCGAGCGGTTCTTGTGACGGACCCAGAGTTAAGAAAAAAAGGAAGATTAAGTTATACCTGGCGACCGGGGTCTGTAGGACGGGAATAGTTCCGACGAGTCAAAGGGAAACCGGGAACGGGAGATAGTAAGTTCCGGGGAAAACTGGATTGAGGCTCATAACTGATATGGAGCCGAACATCCGCCCGATAGTCTGTTGGGGAGAATGTTGGATGGATGGGGTGAAGGGAACACCGGGGTAAGAGATAGAGAGACTATGATAAAAGTTTTGTTTATATTGAAGTGGCCAAAGGAGTTATGCAAGGGAGCGCAGTGTGGTGGCAGCGGTTGGGTTCAAATGAGGACTGGGTGAGACAGGCGTTGAATGTTTTTGTGAATGAGAGACACACGCTGAATCAAAAAGAAAAGGAATATGCCAGTGCTGGAGCCAAATAAGGGATGTTTCCGTTAAAGATGGAAACGAGAGGCAGGATGAAACTGATGGCACCAATTGGTGACGATCACCACGGAGACTGCCCCTCATATGAATCCAGCCCCAATATACCCCATCAGCGCCGGCTGCACTTGCAGGAAGGTCCCACTAAGCAGTGTCAGGGCAGGCTACTAAGCCAGGCAGAAACCTGTTCGATTCTGTTCAGAGGAGACAGAGTATAGAGAATTACGGAAATTACAAGGTGAAGTAGAGAGCCAGTAGCTAAGGAAGAGAGAATAAAAAAAGTAGAGGACGAGGATGAGACGGGATGCCCCAGGCGTCATCGGAGGGACGCGATCTCAAAACGAGGGCAGAGGCACAGGGAATTAGAGCGGTCTGTTCGAATGAAGCCCCTCAGGGAAGGTCCCGTTAGGGGGAATATGCCAGGGGGATGGGATTTGTAAAATGTGCCTCTCACCAGTATGGGAGGTGAGAAACTTTAAAAGGGAGTGAAAAGTTTATTGGACGAATACCCTTGGGGAATGGCTAACAAATAGATCAGATCCTAGGGCAAAAGTTTATTACATGGGAGGAAATGATGTCGATATGCGGAAAGATTGTTTACTCAGAAGAAGGCAGATGGTCAGACAGGCGGGGAATAAAGGTTTGGGATAAGGGGATTGTCGGCTGACGCGGGAGCAGGAGATGCGAGGCGCAGAGAATATACCAAAACTGTGCAAATTGGGGAATAACCACAAACAGAGGAAGGAAGAAAAGTATAGGAGGAGATATCAGGGAGTAATAATAAAGGGAATTCAGAGAAGCCGTTCCCAAGGGACAGAATTTCGAAACGGGCATTTGAAAAATAAGGCCAGAACAAGGACAAACCTCCAACAGGGTTCTTACAAGATTAAGTAGGAACGTCAAGCAGGTATTCGGGGATAGACCTGATAACGACCGCAGGTAGCAGTGTTGAAGGTTAATTTTGTGACAAAATAATGGCCAGATATTAGAAAGAAATTGGAAAAATTGGAGGATTGGAATGAAAAAACCATTGAATCAGTTTAACAGAGGGCTCAAAAGGTATATGTAAGGACGGGGATGAGGGAGAAGAAACAAGAAGGGAAAGGCAAAAAGATTTTGCAAGCAGTACTGAAAGTAGCACAGATGGGGGGATTGAAAGGTGATAGGACGCCGGCGCGTGTTTCGTGTGAGACCGGGGAAAAGGGGGAAGCGGTAGTTCAGGGACGTAGAAAGAGGTTTGAACGGAGGGACCGAAGTTGGGTCCCCGGGGAAAACAGGAACAAGGATCAGAAGGATTGTATACGGGGGCCACCCCGGTGTTAGTATTGAAAAAGAGCAGGGGTCATTTCAAAAGGGAATGTCCTAAGCAACGAAGGGAGGTGCAGTCGTACGCAATCAAGGAGGAAGGAATAGGGAGTCAGGGGTTCCGCTCTTGGGGTGTATGGGATACACACGGGAACCTCTGGTAAATCTTGAGATTAGGACCCAGGGAAGAGGATATGATATTTATGGTAGATTCGGGAAGCAGAGAGATCAAGTGTAACTAAGGTAAAGACGGAAATGAGATTGAGGTAAAAAAAAACAAGTTAGAATCTCCAGGGGTAGAAGGGAAAAGCGATGACATTACCGAGGTAAGAAGGGGTGGTGGTTGAAATATGAGAATAGGGGAAACTATGGTTAGATTTATATTGGTAGACCAGTCAGGGATAATTTGATGGGGAGAGACATACAAATTCAATTAGGAATGGGAAAACAGCCCCGTTAAGGGGGAGATAATAGTCATTGATTAAATTGACCACAGAGGGACGAGGGGAAGATAGTCCCGAGGTGGGGCAAGGAGGAAACAGGTGGGCTGCAGATCCCACCCTTGAATATAGCTTACTGAAAAAAGAAAGTGGGATAGTAAGGTTAGGCATTATCATTTATATGGGAAGGATGGAAGGAGAGGACTTCAGCCAAATTTAGAGAACTTATAAAGGACGGAATATAGAGAGTTGTATGTCCCCTATAACACCCCGTATCCCGTAAGGAAGACCGACGGGACGTACAGAATGGTCAGGATCTCAGGGAATTAATAAGGTAGTTAGACCGCGACACCGTTAGTCACCGAAACCCGTATACCATAATTGGGACGGTACCCCCGAAACACAAGTGGTTCAGTGTGGTTCTGCCAATGCACGAAGAATAAGAAGGAAGATTAGGAAGTTTCTTGGACTGAGTGGAAATTGTGATTTGGATTAGATGACTATACCCGACAGGTTAGTTTCTATATGTAAAATGGATGTGAAGAAAGAGAAAAATGATATAAAGTAAGTTGGGAATCAGGGACGAACACCCGTTTAGGAAAATAAACGAACAGTTTTTATCTCTGCCACATGTACTGGCCTATCCCGTCTATTGACCAGCCATTCCATCTTTTTGGATGCAGGAAAAATGGAATTGCGCTGGAGTACTGACCCAGAGAAAGGAGGGAAGCGGCAGCCGTCGCGATCCTCTCCAACTCTTGGATCCGTATCGCGGGGATGGCAGTATGTATTCAAGCGGTAGCAGCCACAGCGGTCCTAATAATTATGTGAGTGGAAGAAAGTAGAAAAATTTGACGTTTGGTAGGAACTCTGGTGGTTGTACTCCCACACGGTCCGGGCGATACGAACTCAGAAGTCCAGTCGGGTGTTGACGGATTTAGAATTTTGAAGTATGAGGTTATACTTATGGAAAAGAATGATTGCCATAGTAAACGGATATAAAAACCTAACTCCCTCTAGTTATTTGTACTCGGCAGAGTGCTGTAGCAGGAAGGGGAGGAGTTATCAGAACATGATTGTAGTAAAAGCGATAATCGAACGTCGACAAAGAGTAGGGAAGATTTAGAAAGACGACCGCTGAGACAGGGGAAGATGGTTTATTGTGGTTCTTCCCGATGCATAGACGGGGAAAAAGGATATAGTGGGTTGCTATAATAACGGAGAAGGGTTGAAAAAGTGGAAAGCAAGGAGGTTACCAGGAAGTTGGTCGCGACAAAGTGTGGTGAATTGTAAGCATACTGAGGGCATTTGAACTTAGTGAAAGGGAAAGAAAGGAATGTGCTATCGGACTCCAGTATGACTTTGGGGTGGTCACACCTTTGGGAAAATCTGGAAGAAAGAGGGATGATTACAGCCAGAAGGGAAAGGTTGGCTCATGAACAGTTAATTGAGAAAGCTTTGGAAGCACTAAAATTGCCAGAAAAGAATAGCTGTGGTCAATGTAGCAGGCACAGCGAGGGAATTCGAGGAAGCAGAGGGAACAGGGATGTCGCAAGTGCTGCTAAGACAGCAGCGACAGGAAGGAACGGAAAAATGCTGTCTCGTACCGTTGAGAGAGGAGAATAGAGGGAAGAAACCTGTTTTCTCGAGGTGTGGAGGATGTTAAAAATGCATGGAGGGGTTGGGTGCCCGGCGCTCCTGGACGGGGAAGTGGTGGACGACGGACAAAAAACAAAATAATTCTAAAGGGATTGACGAGGGATTTGATTTGACAACTACATTCGCAATCGCACTGGGGGGAGCTCGGATCTGTGTGAACGTACTAAGGACTTATGAATGTAAGGCATTTATTACTTTAGCCAAGCAGGCGGTTGTTGGTTGTGTAGGTGTCAAAAGGTGAATAAGAAGGTAAAGAGAGCTGTTCCCAGGGGGAGGACAACAAGTTGGCAATTAGACCTTACAGAGATTAAAGGTTGACTTTCACAGAATTACAAATGTACAGCAGTGGATGGAAATTCTTATGGATATTTAGTGGATCATTTACAGGTGGGTAGAGGCATTTCCACCGATAAATGCCACTGCCAAGGCAGGAGTTACTAAGATAATTGCTGGAACAAAATCTCCCAAGCTATGGAGTAATTGAATCATAGCTCAGATCGAGGAACACATTTTGATTTCCAAGGTGCACCTATTAATTTGTGTCGCCTTGGATATAACTGGAAAGTTGATACTCATGGCCCCCGAGGTAGGGGAGAGGGGAGCGGATGAATTGCAACTCTAACTTTACAGATTACTAACTTATTGGAGGAACGGGGTTACCCTGGACTAAATGTCTTACCAATTGCTCTATTGCGATTACGGACAGCCCACGAAAGGATATTGCGGTGTTCCCTATGAAATGTTGTTTGGATTGCCTTTTTTTGGGGAAGGTGAAGGCACACCAACCTTTGAGGGAGCGTGATGTATTCTTGAGGTAACTATTTACTGGCAGTTCCCTTTCCCTTACAGAATTAAAAGCGAAAGGGATTATTGGTCAAAGCCGGCCATGGATTTAGAATACATGCTGTAAAGGCGGGAATGTGGTACTGTGTCAAAAATTGGAAGGAGGAGATAATGATAACTCCAGCCAGGTGGACTAGGACCGTACCTAGTATTCTGACAACCGAGGGAAGCAATACGAACAAAGAGAAAAGGGTGGACACGCGATGGGGTTAATGGACGTCGATTCCACCCCGTTACTGAGGGAGGAGGAAAGTGGACGTGAAGCTGGAAGTAAACCCCTAACAGTAATTTTAAAAAGATAAGAAATTGAATGTATAACTGACAGTATGAAAGGAGAGTTGTGGTTTGTTTGCTTTGTATGTTATGGTTGTAAAGGTATTAATATTGTGATAAATGTTATCACTGCCTATTCAATTACAGAGGGGGTAATAACCAGATCATTTACCTATCATTCCATGTGAACACATGTATGCCATGACCGAAAGACTAGAACATTTATAAAAGAGGGGGGAAAGGAGTATTTTGTTGGCAGGCAATAGGGGGTATTTATAGGGGAAGTTTGGGGCAGTTACCTGACCAAGGGGAAGGGATGGGTTTTGTGTACAGTTCGTTTTCCTTCTAGATAATAAAAGGGGCAATTAGATAAGAATGAAGGCGGATAGTAGTGAAAGAGATTAATAAGTTAGTAGTAACTAAGTCACCCCCCTCCCCAAATACTCAGCCATCAAAGTGCACAGAAACGGTACGGAGAAATCAAGAGCGATCGAAATCCGAAGGAGGAAAAAAACTGTTTGTGGACTTAGGCCACGGATGCTGGGACATGTTGTGTGACTAACTGTTGGTGTCAGCGGGAGGGGACCACTGATCATTCAAGCTGCCGTTGGAGAGGATCCATTTGTTGAAATATGGGAACGTATGGGTGGAACCTGACAATTGGGACAAGACCGGAGATCCAGGTATGGGTCTGCAGATGCTCGGTCGGGATGAGTGTATCGATAGGCCCTAGGGCAAAAGGATGCAGTTCCTAGATAGTAGGCAGCAGCCCTGCCGAGATCGTATACAGTGGCCCATATCAGTACCGAGTTTGGGAGTTTGGAGGGGGGGGAGGGGGGGACGGACAGGAGAAGACTAAATGGTATTAATAAGAAATATGGGAAAAAAATGCGCTATCCTGAGGGAGATTGATGGGTGGATCAGCGGACTATGGAAAACTGCACCGGGAAATAACCTTTATCAGGGGATTCCAAAGTATTGCGAGAATATTGGAAAAGTTGCTCTATAGGACGGCCTGAAAGGATTGTTATGGATATGTGGATACAAAGGAAATCGGTGTTACCGATGAATTGGCGTGGGACTTGTTGTATTGGATGGTGGAACTGGAATCTTCATGTTAACCACAAAGTAGGCCGGGGTCGTTAGAGAACACAGTATGATGACATATATAGGAAAAAAGAGGGAAAATACAAGACATTGGAGAATGGGGGAGATGATGAGTGTCCAGAAGAATCAACTATATACGGACAGCACCTGGGTGGCACAGGATGGTCTGGGGCTCTGAACACCAGTATATATGTTTAAACGGATATAAGGCTTCTGGAGTACTGGAGGGTAATTACCAACAAACTGAGGGGGGAGATGTAGATGCTGTGCAAGCTGCAGACGCAGATGGAGAGCAGCATTTACGAAAGGTTTAGCGAGATTATTTTTGGGAAGAAGGATGGGGTTGGGGCAATAACAATAATTGTGAATCCAAGATGGATAATGGGGCAGTATTGATGGAATAACTATTTACGCCGACCTAACATTTAACTCCCAGTGGATCGTGAGATTGTCATGGTTGGATCAAAGGTGCATCTAGTAGGATCATGATGGTTATTGTGTTTGAGCGTTAGTGGTAGAAGGTTTAATATTAGTATATTTTTCGGTTATTTTTAGTATGTTATGCAGGCCTGTAGTATTAGGTATGAAGGGGTACG
>JAVHYY010000842.1:0-32003 GCA_035221665.1 Okamejei kenojei
GGTAGGTGGAGAGATAAGCATGGGGTGAAAAATGTATATTGGTGGGTTGATTGGGGGTGTTTTGAGGTGAATAAGTGTGATTTATGAGAAGAAGGTGAATTGTTTATGATTTTTAATGAGAAAGAGTTGTAGAATGGGTGTGGTGTAATTTAAGGATATTTTTGTTTATGTGGGGTTAGTTAGAACCTCAATCGGACATTATTCAAGAAAGTCTAGAGTCTCCCGCCAGGACAGGGGTATAGAGAGCCAAGGCAAGGGTTTAAGGGAAGGGGGAAAAGGTTAAGGTGAGATTTTTCAGACAAAGAATGGTGCACTAAAACAATAAGGGCAATAATTTCCATTCTTCTCTGCTCCTACCTATATCTCTCTGCAGGTATCTCTCTGCAGATGGCACACACAGATCCCTCTACTTCTCTTGTAGTACTAGAGAATTATCTTGCAGTTGTAATTCAGGCTCTCTTCTACTCCATCCCTCTCTGCAATGCCAGAGATATCCCTCTGCCTTTCTAGAAAACCCCTCCCATTCCCCCCCCTACCTTCTCTCTCTCCTCACCCTATCCACCGTCCCCGTCACGCCATCCTCCAACAACTCTCCTCCTTCACCCCACCCACACCGTCCTCCTGCCCATCACCCATCAAACTGCCCTCCTTGTCCACCCTCCTTACCTCCCTCTCCTCCCCCTTCACCACCTCATCTTACTCCCCCGCCCCGTCTACGCTCCTTCCTTACCCCCTCCGCTGGCCCTCCAAACCCCGTGCTACTCCCTACCTCCTCTCACACCCTTCATACTCATTCCCGACTCCCTCAATCCCTTCCACTCCCTACCCCACTCTCCCCCCCTCCTTCCCCCCAACCCGTTCTCTATCTTTTCCACGACCCTACCTCTCCTCACCCTCTCTCCCCCCAACCCAATCTCCCCTCCCCCACCTCCACCACAACCCCCCTCTCTTCTCTCCTTAACCCCTCACTTTCTTCTCTCGTACATCCCTCTCCCTGCCCTCTCTTCCCCTAACCCCCATCTCCTCCTTGCCCCTCGTTATCCTTCTTCCATCAAGCCACTTCTCCTCGCTGCACCTTCCCCTCACTTTCTTCTCTTCCCCCTCCCTCTAATTTCCCTCTCCTCCCCCTTCCCTCTCCCCCCGTCCTAATCTCCTCTCCCCCTCCTACAAGCCTCCTTGTCTCTCTCCCTTTATTTCTCAACTCCCCTCCCCCTCTCCTCACTATTATTCTCCCTCACAACCCTTTCTCACCCCGGTATCTCTCCCTCCACCCTTATTTATCTCCTCCCCTCTCCTCTCCCCTCTCTCTCCCCTTTTCCCCTCTCTCTCTCTCCTCCTCGCTCCTCCCCACCCTCCTACTCCCCTCTCGCCTCACCCCCCTTGCTCTCTCGCCCCCTCCCTCCCTCTCTCTCTCCTCTACTCCCCCGCTCTCTCCCCCCCCCTCCTCTCGCTCTCCCCCCCTCCTCTCTCCCGTCCCTCCCTCACCCACCACCCCTCGCTCTCCCCCCCTATCTCTCCTCCCCCCTCCTCTCCCCCTTTCCAACAGCAAAGCAAGAATGTCATTGTCCTATGAAGTAACGTGACAATAAACCTCTTAAAACTTGAATCACCTCTCCCCTCTCTCTTCCCCCTCTCGTCCCCCTCCCTCCCTCTCTCCCCCCCTCCCTCCCTCCCTCCTCTCATCTCCCCCCTCTCTCTCCCCCCCATCCCCTCTCTTTCCCCTCCTCCCACTCTCCCCCTCCCTCTCTCTCTCCACCCCTCCTCATCCCTCCCCCGCCTCCCCCACCACCCCCCACCTCCCTATCTCTCCCCCCTCCGCCCTCCCTCTCCCCCCTCTCTCTCTCTCTCTCTTTCCCCCCTCCCCCCTCCCCCCCCCCACTTCTCTTCCCGCCACCCATATTTACTCACCCCTCTCCTCTCCCCCTTCTCTCTCTCCCCTTCCCCTCTCTCTCTCTCTCTCCCTCCCCCCCTCTACACCTCTCCCACCTCTCTCCCTCCTCCCCTCCCTCCCCTCTCAAACAACAAGCAAGCAAGAATCCTAATTCCCTCGAGGGAAACATGACCATAAACCCTCGAGTCTTGAATCTCTCCCCCCTCCCCCCTCCCCCCATCTCCCTCCCCCTCTCAAACAACAAGCAAGCACGAATGTCATTGCCCTCTGAGGAAACATGACAATAAACCCTCTTTGAGTCCTTGAATCTCATCCCCTCTCCCCCCCTCCCTCCCCGGCTCTCTCCCTCCATCCCCCTCTCCCCTCTCCCCCCTCTCTCTCCCCCCCGCCAACAACAACAAAGCAACGAATCTAATTGCCCCTGAGGGAAACAGACAATAAACCCCTTGAATCGCTCCCCCCCCTCTCCCCTCCTCCCCTCTCACCCCCCCTCCCCCTCTCTCTCTCCCCCTCCCCCTACTCCCCCCCTCTCTCCCTACCCCCCTCCCCCCACCCCTCTCTCTCCTCCTCTCTCTTCTCCTACCCCCCCCCCTCTCCCCCCCCTCTCCCTCCCCCCCCTCTCCCCCCCCTCTCACCTCTCCCTCCTCTCCCCGCCCCACACCCCTCTCCCTCCTCTCCCCCCCCTCTCCCACCCCCAAACCCCCCCTCCTATCCTCATCCCCCCCCTCTCACCTCTCCCCCCTCCCCTCCCTCCCTCCCCCCCCTTCCCCCCTCCCCCTCTCTCCCTCCCCCCTCCCCCCTCCACCTCTCTCTCCCCCCTCCCCCTCTCCTCACTCTCTCCCTCTCTCCCCCCTCCCCTCCCCCCCCCCCTCCCTCACCTCTCTCTCCCCTCCCCCCCTCCCTCTCTCTCCCCCCCCTCTCTCTCACCCCCCCTCTCCTCTCCCTCACCCTCTCCCCACCCGCCCTCTTCTCTCCCCCCCCCTCTCCCTCTCTCTCCCCCCCCTCTCCCTCTCTCTCCCCCCCCCTCTCCCTCTCTTCCCCCCCCTCTCCTCTCTCTTCTCTCTCCCCCCCTCTCCCTCTCTCTCCCTCCCCTCTCCCCCCCCCACCCCTCCCCTCCCTCCCCCTCCCCTCCCCTCCCCCCCCCTCCCCTCCCCTCCCCTCTCTCCCCCCCCTCTCCCTCTCTCCCTCCCCACACCCCCCCTCCCTCACCGGGCATCTCCCTCTCCCCTCTCCCGTCATCCCCCCCCTCCCCCTCCCCCCCCCCCTCGCCCCTCCCCCTCCCCCCCCCCTCCCCCCCCCCCTCCCCCCCCCCTCCCCCCCCCTCTTCCCCACCCCCCCCTTCCCTTCACCATCCCCCCCCCCCCCCTCTCTCCCCCCCTCTCTCCCCCCTCTCACCCAACAACAAGCAGAGCACGAATGTAATTGCCCTCTGAGGGAAACATGACAATATGAATCATGAATCTTGAATCTTCTCCCTCACCATGACCTCACTGCGTGGCCACGAAGGCTGACGACGTCACTCAGACCCCATGCCCCGCCCCTTTGCCGCCCCAGCCAATGGCGCCCGCCTCCCCCCGCCGACCCCGCCTGTCATTGGCTGCCCCCCGCGCCACTCTCGCCCCGCAGCCCCGCCCTCCGTCGATCAGCCCCTGTCCACGCGCCGGCCACCCTCGCCTCCCATTGGCCGGGCCGTCCGTCAGTCAGCGGCCATTGTCCCGCCCACCCCAGTCCTCCCGCCCCGCCAGCCAATGACGGACGTTTCCTCCGCCCCTCCGAGCCTCCTATAGGACGTTCCGCCCGTCAGTCCCGCCCCACTCATCGCACAGCCACCTTCCATTGGCCGCCGTCACATTCCGTCCCGCCCCCTTTGGCCGTCGGCCCGACCCCGTCTTCCAGATCCGGACGGATGGGCCGGCAACTCAATCTGGCCGCTCCCCCGCCCCGGGGCGCGCCTCCCACCAATTGGCCGGCCGCGTCACCCCGCCGCCCCGCGGCCTCCGCCCCCGCCATTGGCCGCCGGCGCCGCCACTCCCCGCCCGCACCCCGCCCCCGCCCGAGCCGGCGGTCAGCCCGTGTCCACGCGCCGGCGCCGCGCTCCCAATGGCGGCCGCCGAGGTAAACAAGCGGCGGCGGCCAATGGGAGCGCGGGGCACGCGCGGCGCTCGAGCGCCGGGCTCGCGGCAGTTGGTTGGGCGGTTGGTGGATGGGGGCGGGCGGGAGCGGAGCCTATAAATACACCCGCCGTCGACGCCGCCGCCTCAGAGCGCGGTGGAACTGGCGGGGTTGAGTCACGCTCACTAAATCCGCCAATTGCCTTTTTAAAAAAAAATATTTTTAATTTACGACCTAAAAGCATTTTAAGTAAAAAACAAAGAAAATTTTTATTTTTTTTATTTTTTAAATTAACTTTTTTTTTTGTGTGTCGCCAAGCTGGACGACAAAATGGGGGTGAGCAAGAACCTGCTGCAGACTTTCGAGGTGCAGTTCGGCTTCGACGGCGCCGAGCAGCGCAGCTACACGGCCGGCGACCAGGTGGCGGGGCGGGTGAGGGTGAGGGCGGCCCGGACGCTGCGGGTGGCCGGCCTGAGGTTCGTCGCCCTGGGCTACGCCCGCGCCGAGCTGGGCAAGGGCTCGCAGGCGCTGCGGCAGCAGCAGCAGGAGTACCTGCGGCACGGGGGCCCGCTCTGCCCCGACCGCCGGCGGGAGCCCGCAGGTGAGCACACGCAGGGGGAGAGGGAGAGGGGTTAACTGTCCTGGAGCGAGGGTGGGACTCAAGGGGTTAACTGTCCTGGAGCGAGGGTGGGATTCAAGGGGTTAACTGTCCTGGAACGAGGGTGGGACTCAAGGGGTTAACTGTCCTGGAGCGGGGTGGGAGGTGGGATTCAAGGGGTTAACTGTCCTGGAGCAAGGGTGGGACTCAAGGGGTTAACTGTCCTGGAACAAGGGTGGGATTCAAGGTAACAAGGGTGGGATTCAAGGGGTTAACTGTCCTGGAGCGAGGGTGGGATTCAAGGGGTTAACTGTCCTGGAACAAGGGTGGGACTCAAGGGGTTAACTGTCCTGGAGCAAGGGTGGGATTCAAGGTAACAAGGGTGGGATTCAAGGGGTTAACTGTCCTGGAACAAGGGTGGGACTCAAGAGGTTAACTATCCTGGAACAAGGTGGGATTTCAAGGTAACAAGGGTGGGATTCAAGGGGTTAACTGTCCTGGAACAAGGGTGGGATTCAAGGGGTTAACTGTCCCTGAACAAGGGTGGGATTCAAGGGGTTAACTGTCCTGGAACAAGGGTGGGACTCAAGGTAACAAGGGTGAGATTCAAGGGGTTAACTGTCCTGGAGCGAGGGTGGGATTCAAGGTAACAAGGGTGGGATTCAAGGGGTTAACTGTCCTGGAGCAAGGGTGGGATTCAAGAGGTTAACTGTCCTGGAGCATTCAAGGGTGGGACTCAAGGTAACAAGGGTGAGAACAAGGGGGAGATTCAAGGGGTTAACTGTCCTGGAGCGAGGGTGGGATTCAAGGTAACAAGGGTGGGATTCAAGGGGTTAACTGTCCTGGAGCAAGGGTGGGATTCAAGGTGGGGATTCAAGGGTTAACTGTCGCTGAAAGGGAGGGATTCAAGGTAACAAGGGTGGGATTAACAAGGGTGGGATTCAAGAGGTTAACTGTCCTGGAGCGAGGGTGGGACTCAAGGGGTTAACTGTCCTGGAACCAGGGTGGGATTCAAGGTAACAAGGGTGGGATTCAAGGTAACAAGGTAACAAGGGTGGGATTCAAGGGGTTAACTGTTCTGGAGCAAGGGTGGGATTCAAGGGGTTACCTGTCCTGGAACGAGGGTGGGATTCAAGGGGTTAACTGACCTGAGGATAAGGTGGTTAACTATCTTGCGGTGGGATATTCAAGGGGTTAATTGCCCTGAGGATAAGGGGTTGCTTACCCTGGTGATTAGGGGGTTAATTGACCTGAGGATAAGGGGGTTAACTGTCCTGGGGGTGGGATTCAAGGGGTTATTTGCCCTCGAACAAGGGTGGGACTCAAGGGGTCATTTGTCCTGAGGATGGGGTGGTTAACTATCCTTGGGGTGGGATATTCAAGGGGTTAACTCCTGGAACAAGGGTGGGATTCAAGGGGTTATTTGTCCTGAGGATAGGGTGGTTAACTATCCTTTGGGTAGGATATTCTAGGGGTTAATTGCCCCCAAGTGAAGGGTGGGCAAGGGGTTAATAGTCCTGAGGATGGGGGGTTAGATGTCCTGGGGGGTGGGATATTTCAAGGTTGATTACCCTGATGATTAGGGGGTTAATTGCCCTGAGGATAAGGGGGTGGGATATTCAAGGGGTTAGTTGCCCTGAGGATGAGGGGTTAATTGCCCTGATGAATAGGGGGTTAATTGACCGGAAGGTGATGTGATTAACTATCCTTGGGGGTGGGATATTCAAGGGGTTAGTTGCTCCCTACTGAAGGGTGGGCAAGAGGTCAATTGTCCTGCTTTTTAGAGATTTGAAATGGGGTTAATTGGTGGCCTCTGGAGATGGGATATTCAAAGGGTTAATTCTGGAGGTGGAGGGCTATTTGCCCTGAGGATGGGAAACTCAAAGGGTTCATTGCCCTGGAAAGGGGGTATTCAAGGAAGATGGGGGGGCTGATTGCCCTGGTGATGGGGGATTTAGGGGGTTAATTGCTCTGGAGAGGGGGTATTCAAGGGGCTAGTTGCCCTGGAGATGGAGATTCATGAGGCTAGTTGCTGTGGGGAAGGGACATTCAAGGGGTTATTTGACCATGGACCAGAGCAAGGGTTAATTACCCTGAAAGTGGGTAATGGGGTATTCAAGGGGCTTATTGCTCCGGTGATGGATGAGGGGGTAATTGCCCTGGAACCTGATGTCGGGGCGTGCCATGGTAATAGATGTTGGGCAAACACTTGTTTCCCTGGTGACAGGGTTGGGGGCAGGAGTCTTTCATTGCTCCGGTGATGGGTGACTCAGGGCAGAGGGTGGATTGTTACCCTTGGTGATGGGCTGAGTCAGGCAAGGAGACGCGTCCTTTTCCTGGTAAAGGGTGGTTGTTGTGAGCAGGGTGTTGTAGCGGAGAGCTGTCGGTGTTTGTGACTGATGGTCCCCTTGCCTTTTGCAGACTCCAGTGGCTGCACGCTGCTACGCTCGGGGGAAATGTACGAGTACACCTTCACCTTCCAGTTGCCTAAAGGGTGAGTCGATCTTTTGCCCTCTCCTGGGTTGGGCTATGCTCTTTGCCCTCATCACTACTAATTCCGCCTAGTTTGTGCCGTGGTCTCAACTGCTTATTCCTTCGGCAGGCGCCTTCCCCCATCCTTCAAAGGGAAGTACGGAGGCGTGTGCTACCTTGTGAAGGCCTTTATTGACCAGGAGGTGCAGCCACCACTGGAGTGCAGCAAAGACTTTGAGGTGGTGGAGCCCATCGATGTGAACACCCCAACCCTTCTGGTGAGTGTCAGACACTTCTCTCTCACGTTGGGCACCCAGTTAAACGCTTGTCATTGAGCCCTGCCGTCTCAGGCGGTGACTAATGCAGGTCGGATCATTACACAATGCGTTGGAGTAGAATTAAATGGGAGTAGATCCACAAAAGTGCTAGAGTAACTCAGCAGGTCAGGCCACATTTCTGGAGAAAATGGATAGGCGGCGTTTCTGATCGAGCTGAAGAACGACCCTGACCCAAAACTTCACCTGTCCACGTGTTTAAGAAGGAACTGCAGATGGTAGTCAAAAGTACTGGAGAAACTCAGCGGGTGCAGCAGCATCTATGGAGCGAAGGAAATGGGCAATGTTTCGGGCCGAAACCAGGAAATAGGCAACATTTGGAGCGAAGGAAATAACACACAGGGTTTCGGCTCGAAACGTTGCCTATTTCCTTCATTCCATATATGCTGCTGCACCCGCTGAGTTTCTCCAGCACTTTTGTCTACCATCTGTCCATGTTCTCCAGTCTGCAGAAGGGTCTCGACCCAAAACGTCACCTATTCCTTCTATCCAACGATGCTGCCTGTCCCGCTGAATTACTCCAGCACTCTGCGTCTATCTTTGGAAGAGCCAGCGCCTGCAATTCCTTTTCATTATATTAAATGGAGTGGAGTTGGCCTAAGTGCTATGATACATCAACTTGTATTTTCCTGTTCTTTCAGTCCCCAGTTGGTGGCTCCAACAAGAAGAACCTGACCTGTTTCTTCCTTGCTGATGGCTACGTGTGTATCGCAGCTAAGATTGACCGCAAGGGCTACTGTCAAGGTAACTGTCGTGTCCTGCCTTGCTTTGCAGAATGACCCTGCCGTTCTATTCTTCCCTCCCCCCCCCCCCCCCCCACCCGACGTTAATGGTTGCCCGTTGTCTAATCGATGCGCCTCTCTCCTCCTCCTCCGTGCAGGCGATGAGATTTGCATCAACGCCCAGTTCCAGAACAACTGCTCCAGGATTATCGTGCCCAAGGCGGCCATCCTGGCCAAGCAGACCTACCTGGTGAACAACAGCACCAAGGTGGTGAAGGAGAAGCTCGGCAGCGTCCGGGGGAACCACATCATCTCGGGGATGTCCGACTCCTGGTGCGGCAAGTGCCTCCGGGTCCCCACCGTCAAGCCCTCCATTGATTGCAGCATCCTGCGCTTGGAGTATTCCCTGCTGGTGAGTGTGGCCTTGGGGATGGGGGAAGAGCTTGTCCTGATTGAGTGGGCAGCTTCAAGAGTTAGTGTTTTATTTGTCAAATGCCCTGAAACGTCACTGATATGTAAATGTAGTGTAGGAACCAACTGGTTTAAACAGAAGACGGACACAAAATGCTGGACTAACTCGGCGGGACAGGCAGAATCTCTGGGGAGACGTTTCAGGCCGAGACCCTTCCGACCTTCTGAAGAAAGGTCACGACCCGAAAGGTCACCAATTCCTCTCCACAGATGCTGCCTGACCCGCTGAGTTACTCCAGTGGTCTACGTTGACAGTCCCTTCAGCCCACTTTGTCCGTGCCAGCCCCGTATCCCTCCCGCTGGCTTTACATTTCACCGCCTTATCTGACGCCCCTTTGCACCTCGTGCCTTGCCATTTACTCCACCCATCTGCAAGTTTAGTTTAATGATACCGTGTGGAGACAGGCCCTTCGGCCCACAGAGTCCGTGCTGACCAGCGATCATTCATGCACTCTAATTCTATCCTACACGCTAAGAGCGATTTACAGAAGAGAATCAATCTACAAGCCTGTACATCTTTGTGTTTCCATGTTGCGTTTGGGGATATATGACAATAAACCCTTGGTTGGCATGTTTAAGAAAATCGAAGGTAGGCAAAAATGCTGGAGAAACTCAGCGGGTGAAGCAGCATCTCTGGAGCGAAGGAAATAGGCGAAGTTTCTGGTCTCGTCCCGAAACCTCGCCTATTTCCTTCGCTCCAGAGATGCTGCGTCACCCGCTGAGTTTCTCCAGCATTTTTGTCCACTCCCGATCGGGAAATGGCTTTGGTCTGACATTGCCAGGGACAGGGTAATGGTGCGAATGACAGGGTTGCTCACTCGGGGCTAAACTACATCCCGCGAATTCTTGCCGCGTGTTTGGGACTGTCCGTAACTGACCTGTCTCTCTCTCTCCCGCAGATTTACGTCCACATTCCCGGCAGCAAGAAGCTGATCCTGGACCTGCCGCTGGTGATTGGCACCATCCCGTACAGTGGCATGGACAGCAGGTCGAGCAGCATGGCCAGCAACTGCAGCATGAACACCAACAGCATGAGTTACAACAGCATGAGCTGGCCGCACATGGCCTTCCCACAGTCCATGTCCGGTAAGCACCCTGGCAGTGGCCTTTCCGCCTATTCTCATCATTCCAACGCTCCTCCATCTTCCTTGTCCTAACCTGCCCCCACCGCCTTTCTCCATCTCCAGATTCGTCCTTTGAGGATAACCATCGCATGGAGTGTCCCACCACCCCACTGCTGGACGAGAATGACGGGGTCCCGGAGAGCCCAATCTTCATGAAAACCCCCTTCGACTACTCCTCGCCACCTATCTGCAACCTGGTAAGCATCAAACCATCCAAAGATGTGCCCGTGTAAGCTTAGAAACATAGATGATAGGCGCTGGAGTAGGCCGTTCGGCCCTTGGAGCCAGCAATATGATCACGGCTGATCATCCAACCAGAATTCCACAGATTTACCACTCCTTGTGTGAAAAATGTTTTTCTCATCTCCGTCCTAAAAGACTTCCCCCTTATCCTTAAACTGTGACACTTGTTCTGGACTTCCCCAACATCGGGAACAATCTTCCTGCATCTAGCCTGTCCAACCCCTTAAGAATTTTGTTCGTTTCTATGAGATCCACACCGGTAGAACCAATACCTCACCACACCAAGGATCTGGGTTCAATTCTGGCCTGCGGTCATGTCTGTGACCGCACATTCTCCCTGTGACTGCGTGGGCTTCCTCCGGGTGCCCTGGTTTCCTCCCACGCCCCATAGGCATACCCCTGCGGGTTTGTAGTTTAAACGCCCCTTAGGGCGGAAGGAGGAGGTGAGAAAGTGGGATGACGTAGAACTAGTGAGTGTGATAGTGTGGAGACAGGCCCTTCGGCCCACGGAGTCCGTGCTGACCAGCGATCATTCATACACTATAATTCAATCCTACACGCTAAGAGCAATGTACAGAAGCGAATCCATCTACAAGCCTGTACATCTTTGTGTTTCCATGTTGCGTT
The DNA here is from genome assembly GCA_035221665.1 of Okamejei kenojei. Lineage (NCBI taxonomy): Eukaryota > Metazoa > Chordata > Chondrichthyes > Rajiformes > Rajidae > Okamejei > Okamejei kenojei. Next base: position 10,596 of record JAVHYY010000842.1, read on the forward strand.
TGGGGATATATGACAATAAAGCACTTGACCCTTGGTCGGGATGCTTAAGCAGGAACGGCAGATGGTCTGGTCCTCCAATCAATCATGGCTGATCTATTTATCCCTCTCATTCTCCTGCCTTCTCCCTTAACCTTTGATGCCATTCCTAATCAAGCACCTTATCGATCTCCGCTTGAAAAATGCTCAATGGCCTGGCCTCCACTGCCGTCTGTGACAGTGAATTCCACAGATTCACCACCCTCTGACTAAATGAATTATTTCTCGTCTCCATTCCTGGGTGGGCCGAATGTTTCCATTCTGTTAAGTGACTGGCCCCTTGCAGTCTGTTGTCACCTTGTTGGTAAATCTGTTATATTTGAGGCAGAATAACTCGCCGGTTCGGGAAGAGAGAGTTCCTCAAAATTGTTTCATTCCATGTTTGGTCCAGAGTTAGTATGAAACGTTGGCGTTGTTCCATGCTTAAACTCTGGCGATCGGCTCTAAGCTCTCGTACTTGAATCCGTTTTGATCTTGGGCAGGGATGTGACGACTCTCTCCCCTTTTCTGTACATACAGGTAGATGAGAATGGGAACAGCGCGATCCCGGTGCAGTGAAGCATCGTACCAAGCAAGGACACATTAAAAATATTATCTTCGACTTGCGTCTAAATTCCGGTCGGCTGTTACAAGGTGCTGGCACGCAGGCATGAGGGCCCCCGAGCTGAAGGCGGAGGGCCAGTGAAGAGGGGAGACGGTATCACTCCCATGTACAAAGCCTTGACTTTGACTCCAGCGATCGGGCATTCGGATCCCAGTTGCGTCGCCATTCTCTTGACGCGCTGAGCTCCTGGCGGCGAGCGGGGCCCACAACGCTCGGTAGTTCCTCGTCACCGGCGTTGCCAGCTATGCTTGGGTTGTGTCTCACTTTTAATCTAAGGTGTTGTTTTTCTGAGGGGGGGGGGGAGGGGAGGGAGGGAATCAGTTTGCCTTAAAACTGACGGGTATTTTGCCACATCTTGGTGCCAGGCCAGGGACGCTGCCTGCTGGGCACGCAGCAGTCCGCCAGTCACTGCCCTCCTTGCCCGTCTGGGGTAGGACAAGCAGTTGATTCCAAACCCAACTTGAAATGACAATAAGGGACGTTAATAATCCAAAGATTCTCTCTGAACGGTGGTCAATCTTGAATGTGAGACAGCGCAATTAGGGATAGAGGGGGCTGAAGAGGCAGCTTACATTACACCACATTCATTGATTTCTCAAATTTCAAATAGCCCCTTTAAAAAGTAAAACATGGATAGGGGGCGTTGCCTGGCCCGCTGAGTTACTCCAGCATTTAGTGTCTCTATCTTTGTTCTAAACCAGCATCTGCCGTTACCGCATGTATTTTTCACTCCAGTGTGATCTCTCTGACCAGAAACCCACTCCTTCCTGTGTGTTAGCCACTGTTGCGAGATTCCAGCTCCATCCTTTGGAGAAGTCTTCCCTCTCTCAGGAGCTCCACAAACACGCCCCGTTACCGGTGCTGGGGCTCGCCACTGTGCAGCTTATGTATTACAATGGTATTGGAGGCATTTTGATGCCTTGTTCTGAAGTAGGTCTCCACTGTTTTATACAATGAACAGGATTCCAGATTATCTCAGCCTGTGGTATCTGGTGATTCTCAATAAGGGACAATAATTTCTCGTGTTATGCAACTTTTGCTGTTGAAGTGTTATTTTTATTCAGATTTATTTAAACTACTAGGTTTTGGTTTATTTCTGCACTCTGCTAGTATTGTGCATCTTGCCAAAAGTTATTTTGTATTTTTCTAAGAAGTCTTTTATTTTGTACACTTGATGTTTTCAATAAAAGTTGAAATATTTTAAAGTAATCATTGGGACGTTGCTGTCATGTCTTTTTTTTTTAATACATACATTTCTAAAGATGGTCAGGTCGAGAGTGTTTTATTCTCACCTGTCCCAGAAAGAACGAGGAAACATTGTACTTCTATCCAGATATGCTGCCTGTCCCGCTGAGCTACTCCACCATTTTGTGTCTTATCTACAATAAAATTCTTACTTGCAGAAGCACAGCAGAATATGTGAACATGGTCACAGTTTAAGGATAAGGGGGAAGTCTTTTAGGACCGAGATGAGAAAAACATTTTACACGGAGTGGTGAATCTGTGGAATTCTCTGCCACAGAAGGTAGTTGAGGCCAGTTCATTGGCTATATTTAAGAGGGATTTAGATGTGGCCAAGGGGATCGGGGGGGTATGGAGAGAAGGCAGGTACAGGATACTGAGTTGGATGATCGGCCATGATCATATTGAATGGCAGTGCAGGCTTGAATGGCTGAATGGCCGCCTCCTGCACCTACTTTCTATGTTTCTAACATGGTACACTGTAAACAACATAATAAACGACAATAGGTGCAGGAGTAGGCCATTTGGCCCTTCGAGCCAGCACCGCCATTTAATGTGATCATGGCTGATCATCCCCAATCAGTACCCCGTTCCTGCCTCCTCCCCATATCCCCTGACTCCGCTATCTTTAAGAGCCCTATCTAGTTCTCTCTTGAAAGCATCCAGAGAACTGCCCTCTGAGGCAGAGAATGCCACAGACTAGGAAATAAAGTTTGTGTGTGTGTGTGTGTATGTATACATACTTGTACACATGTATACAGATCATACGTACACACTAGACCAAGTGGGACCTGTTGGGTCCCGTCCCCTCAACATGCGGTTGCGGGTGGGGGAGGGGGGCGGCCTTGCGGCATCACGCACGCACTAACCACCCCCCTTGGTATTATATTAATGCTATTCATTTGCTCCTTTTACCCTAGCCACACACACATAGCCCCCAACTCGCAGGCTAGGCTAGAGAGGGGGGGGGGGAGGTAGAGAGAGAGACAGGCATACAGAGACAAACAAATAATAATAATAGCCTATGTAGTTCAGAACTTATTTGTGGCGGTGTTTTACAGCATTGGCCCAGGCGTTCCATGATGACCAGCGATAGCTTTGTCGGACTGCTCCAGGTTTCCAGATTGCTGCTATCTATTTCTACCAACCGTTGAATCTTGCTCGCAATTGGGTGCTGCAATTGGGGGTTGTCGACACATGAATAAATAAACTAATAAAGTGCAAATCGCAGATAAAGGGTTATTAATGATCAGAGTTTTGTCCGAGCCAGGTTTAATAGCCTGATGGCTGTGGGGAAGTAGCTATTCCTGAACCTGGTTGTTGCAGTCTTCAGGCTCCTGTACCTTCTACCCGAAGGTAGCAGGGAGATGAGTGTGTGGCCAGGGTGGGTGTGGGGTCTTTGATGATACTGCCAGCCTTTTTGAGGCAGCGACTGCGGTTAATCCACCCGATGGAAGGGAGGTCAGAGCCGTTGAGCAGGTGACTCAGCGGGTGCAGCAGCACCCATGGAGCGAAGGAGATAGGCAACGTTACGTGAGTTCTCGCTCATCCACTCGATTTGCAAGAGGCATAACCTACAATGACCTACAAACCGCACGGCTCTGGAATGTGGGAGGAAGCCCACACACACACACACACACAAAGCACCCGAGGGTAGGATTGAACCTGGGTCTCTGGCACTGAGAGTCAGCAGCTTTAGACTTTAGACATACTATGTGGAAACGGGCTCTTCAGCCTCCTCCACTGGCAGACTGATTGGAGGAACAGCCTCATATTTCAACCCTATTTGGCAGCTTACAGACACAAAGGCATGAATATTTACTCTCTCATTTCAGGTAGCCCCGGCATTCCCTCTCTCTCTCTCTCTCACTCTCTCTCTCTCTCTCTCTCTCTCTCTCTCTCTCTCTCTCTCTCTCTCGCTCTCTCTCTCTCTCTCTCTCGCTCTATCCTCACTTCCTCGTACGACCTCATCACTCCTCAATCATCTCGTCACCTCTCTCTCTCGCATCTCTCTCTCTCTTCTTCGGCATCTCCTCTCTCCCTCCCCCCACCCAGGTCGCACCTACAAAAGGCAGTTGACAACCCGCAGCGGTGTGAACATTGACTTCTCCAATTTCAGGTAGTCCCTTGCTTTCTTTCCCGCGTTCCCCTCCCTTCCCAGCTCCCCACAGCCCACTGTCTACGCCTCTCCCTCCCTCTTCTCCCCCCCCCCCCCCCCCCCACATCAGACTGAAGAAGGGTCTTCGACCCGAAACGTTGCCCGAAAAAAATAAATTTTCTCCAACCCCCCCCCCCCCCTCCCCCCACCCCCCCCCCCCCCCCCCCCCCCCCCCCCCCCCCCCTAACCCCCCCCCCCCCCCCCCCCCCCCCCCCCCCCCCCCCCACACACATACACAACTAAAATAAACTGAAATAACCATATAACCATAAAACAATTACAGCACGGAAACAGGCCCACTCGGCCCTTCCAGTCCGTGCCGACCATTTGTTTTCCCCTAGTCCCATCTACCTGCACTCAGACCATACCCCATATATAAACTAAAACAACAAGACAAAAAAAAACCCAAAAAAGAAAAGACAAACGGACTGCAGGCAATTGTCAATTAATATGCTCGACAGAAAAGATACAAACTGCTGGAGTAACATAGTTGACCGGACAGCAGCTACGGAGAATACGGCCAGTTGACGTTTTGGATCAAGAAACATCTCCTACCATGTTCCATAGAGAAGACAATAGACCATAGGTGCAGGAGGAGGCCATTCGGCCCTTCAAGCCAGCACCGCCATTCAATGTGATCACGGCTGATCATCCCCAATCAGTACCCCGTTTCTGCCTTCTCCCCATATCCCCTGACTCCGCTATCTTCAAGAGCCCTATCTAGCTCTCTCTTGAAAGTATCCAGAGGACCGGCCTCCACCAGGCAGAGAATTCCACAGACTCACACCAACACTTTCTTAGAACATAGAAACATAGAAAATAGGTGCAGGAGGAGGCCATTCGGCCCTTCGAGCCTGCACCGCCATTCAATATGATCATGGCTGATCATCCAACTCAGTATCCTGTACCTGCCTTCTCTCCATACCCCCTGATCCCTTTAGCCACAAGGGCCACATCTAACTCCCTCTTAAATATGGCCAACGAACTGGCCTCAACTACCTTCTGTGGCAGAGAATTCCACAGACTCACCACTCTCTGTGTGAAAAATTTCTTTCTCATCTCGGTCCTAAAAGACTTCCCCCCTTATCCTTAAACTGTGTGACCCCTTGTCCTGGACTTCCCCAACATCGGGAACAATCTTCCTGCATCTAGCCTGTCCAACCCCTTAGGAATTTTGTAAGTTGCTATAAGATCCCCCCTCAGTCTTCTAAATTCCAGCGAGTACAAGCCGAGTCTATCCAGTTTTTCTTCATATGGAAGTCCTGCCATCCCAGGAATCGGTCTGGTGAACCTTCTCTGTGCTCCCTCTATGGCAAGACCTTGTGAAACGGTTCAGGTATATACTGGTACTGGGATTCATGTTTTGGTTCTGATCTGTGCGATCTCAGGAATTTGTACGAACTCCTCATGTCCTTGTGGGTTTCCCCACAAGTCGCTCCGAACCTCTCCCACAGCCGACGTTTACACAAAACGTTACTGTGCGTAGGAAGGAACTGCAGATGCTGGTTTAAAAACCACAACAGGGGACGTACTTCCTGCGGCAGCTGAGGAAACACAATCTGCCGCAGGTCCAATTCTACACGGCCATCGTGGAGTCTGTCCTCACCTTCCCCATCATGGTCTGGTTCGGCTCGGCCACCAAGCACGACACCCGGAGGCTGCAGCCAATCGTCCGATCAGCAGAGACGGTTATTGGCTGCAACCTTCCCTCCATTGATGAACTGTACACTGCAAGGGCCAGGAGGCGAGCGGGCAAGATCATCTCTGACCCCTCTCACCCTGGCCACAAACTCTTTGAATCACTTCCCTCTGGAAGGCGACTCCGGACTGTCAAAGCTGCCACAGCCGGACATAAAAACAGCTTTTATCCACGAGTAGTTGCTCTACTCAACAGCCAAAAATCTGTAGCCTCCCTTTGATCTGGTATTTTGTTGGTTCACATGCTGGATCAATGGTGTTTTATCATTAATGTTTTATTATTATTAATGTTTAGTGTTTCCTGAGACATTCGTAACTGTCACCATTGTTACGTTGTTACTTGTGGGCGGAGCACCAAGGCAAATTCCTTGTATGTGAATACTTGGCCAATAAACTTACTTACTTACTTACTTAAAGCGAAGATAGACACAAAATGCTGGAGTAACTCCGCGAGACAGGCAGCATCTCTGGAGAGAAGGAATGGGCGACGCTTTCGGACTGGACTGGGTAGGGATAAGGGAAACGAGAGATATCGAGGATGATGTGGAGAGATATAGAACACATGAATGAAAGAGGTGCAAAAAAGTAACGATGATAAAGGAAGCGGGCCGTTGTTAGCTGTTTGCTGGGTGAGAACAAGAAGCTGGTGCGACTTGGCAGAATTCCACAGACTCACCACTCTCTGTGAGAAAATGTTTTTCCTCATCTCAGTCCAAAATGGCCGACCCCTTATCCTTAAACTGTGTGACCCCTTGTCCTGGACTTCCCCAACATCGGGAACAATCTTCCTGCATCTAGCCTGTCCAACCCATTAAGAATTTTGTAAGTCTCTATAAGATCCCCCCTCAATCTCCTAAATTCCAGCGAGTACAAGCCGAGTCTATCCAGTCTTTCTTCATATGGAAGTCCTGCCATCCAGGAATCCCCTGTCTGGATGAACCTTCTCTGTCTCCTACCCACCTATGGGCAAGAATGTCTTTCCTCAGATTAGGAGACCAAAAAAACTGTACGCAATCCTACTCCAGGTGGGCCTCACCGCAAGGCCCTGTACAAACTGCAGTAGAAGAACCTCCCTCTATGGCAAGAATGTCTTTCCTCAGATTTAGGAGACCAGACTGTACGCAATTACTCAGGGTGTGGCCTCACCAAGACCCTGTACAACTGCAGTAGAACCTCCCTCTATGGCAAGAATGTCTTTCCTCAGATTAGGAGACCAAAACTGTACGCAATACTCCAGGTGTGGCCTCACCAAGACCCTGTACAACTGCAGTAGAACCTCCCTGCTCCTAGACTCAAATCCTTTTGCTATGAATGCCAACATACCATTCGCTTTCTTCACTGCCTGCTGCACCTGCATGCCTACTTTCAATGACTGGTGTACCATGAACACCCAGGTCTCGCTGCATCTCCCCTTTTCCTGATCGGCCACCATTCAGATAATAAAGAAGGGCCGGCCTCGACCCGGAAACGTCGCCCGTTCCTTCCCTCCAGAGATGCTGCCTGTCCCGCTGAGTTACTCCGGCATTTCACGTCTGTCCATCCAGAGAGACAGAGGATTGGAAATGTCCTTGGCAGCGGCGGCTGGAGCTGTTTCCCATCTGGTGTTGACAGGTATATTTGCGTGCTGGAATTTGGGCTGGGCCGGTACAGTACTTTGAGTTACACCATCAGTGGGAGCCAGCTGTCAGTGGGGATAAGATGCCACTGATATTGTACATACCACGCAAACCTTTAGCGCCTGCAATAGGATCTTGCTCACGTGACCAACTGGTGAAGGACTCGCACCAAGTAAGGTCAAAGTGCCTCCAAGTCACACAATAACACGAGTGTTTACTCCTGACGAAATGTCCCTAGTGTGTGTGTGCGCGTGTGCGTGTGTGTGTGCGTGTGTGTGCGTGTAGGATAGTGTCAGTGTGCGAGGATCGCTGGTCAGTGCGGACCCAGCGGGCCAAAGGGCCTGTGTCTGAGCCATATCACTAAACTTTAAAAAAAATCGAGCTCTCTCTTGAATAGGGGATATGGGGAGAAGGCAGGAACGGGGCACTGATTGGGGACGATCAGCCGTGATCACATCGAGTGGCGGTGCTGGCTCGAAGGGCCGAATGGCCTCTACTCCGGCCCCTATTGTCCGTTGTCTATTGAATACATCATCCTCTATATCTCTCGTTTTCATTTCCCGGGACTCTCGGTCGAAAGAAGGTGCCTCGACCCGAAACGTCGCCCTTTCCTTCTCTCCGGAGGTGCTCCCTGTCTGTTCCCGCTGGCCTAATTCTACTCCTACCGGATGGTACAAAACGCTGGAGTAACTCAGCGGGACAGGCAGCATCTCTGGAGAGAAGGGATGGGGGACGTCTCGGGTCGAGACCCTTCTTCAGATCAGACTAGCCCAACTGAGTTACTCCAGCATTTTGTGTCGATCTTCATTTTAAACCGGCATGGTAAATGGTAGGGAATTGAGGAATGCTGTGGAACAGAGGGATCTAGGAATAACTGTGCATAGTTCCCTGAAGGTGGAATCGCATGTAGATAGGGTGGTAAAGAAAGCCTTTGGTGTGCTGGCCTTTATAAATCAGAGCATTGAATATAGGAGTAGGGAAGTAATGTTAAAATTGTACAAGGCATTGGTAAGACCAATTCTGGAGTATGGTGTACAATTTTGGTCGCCTAGTTATAGGAAGGATGTCAACAAAATAGAGAGAGTACAGAGGAGATTTACTAGAATGTTGCCAGGGTTCCAGCAACTATGTTACAGAGAAAGGTTGTTGAACAAGTTAGGTCTTATTCTTTGGAGCGCAGAAGGTTAAGGGGGGACTTGATTGAGGTTCTTTTAAATGATGAAAGGGATAGACAGAGTTGACGTTGGATCGTTTTTCCATTGAGGGTAGGGAAGATTCAAACAGAGGGCATGACATGAGATTTAAGGGAACAGAAGTGTCGGAGTTAACGTGAGGGGGAACTTCTTTTATCAGAGGGTGGTGGCTGTTGGAATCAGCTTTCCAGCAGAAGTGGTGGAGGCCAGGACGGATTTTTAACATTTAAGAGGAGAAGTAGGATTGGTATTATGGCGATGATGGAGAATGGAGGGGGTATGGCTGAGTGCAGGTAGATGGGACTAGGGGAAAACAAAGGTCGGCACGGAGGGAAGGGCGAAGGGCCTGTTTCGTGCTGTATTGTTATATGGTTATATGGGTTTATCATGCAGTATCCTTCCTAAACAATGTGTCTGTGTTAGGCATGTCTGATGTCTGGAGATGGGTCTCGACCCGAAACATGTCGCCCGTCCCTTTCTCCACAGATGCTGGCCGTACCGCTGAGTTACTCAGAATTTTGTGTCGATCATTGCTTTTAAACAGCATCTGGCAGTTTCCTCCCTACATTTGTGTCTGCATCAGCCTGTGAATGTTGGGATAGTCCCGCCTCAACTACTCCTCCGGCAGCTCGTTCCATTACACCACAGTTCCTGACGCCCACGGCGGACCTGCACACATGCTGATGCTGAAACACCAGCAACGCATGTGAACCAGCACCCTCCCACCAATCTGTGCCTCAGGGCTGGCTTTGCAGCGACCTATTGCAAGTGAAGGAGCATGCGGTTGTACACCCAGGAATTCCGCAGTAACCCCTTCTTCGCCAGCACAGAGCCCAGGCTGCACGAGTCTCCTGTTTTAAAGCACAAGACCTCTTCAGCTTCGACCCGAAACGTCAACCTGTCCAGGTCTCCAGCGATGCCGCCTGACCCGCTGAGCTACTCCAGCATTTTGTGTCGGCCTTCAGTGTAAACCTGCGTCTGCAGTTCCTTCCTATCCTAGCGCGACCACAGGCTGATGCAGACACAGTGTGTAGGGAGGGGACTGCAGATGCGGTTTAAAAGATTTAATAGGAATCCGAGGGGTAACGTTTTCACACAAAGCTCTCGGCCCAAACCAATAGACAATAAACAACAGGTGCAGGAGGAGGCCATTCGGCCCTTCGAGCCAGCACATGACCATGGCTGATCATCCCCAATCTTCCCCGTTCCTGCTTCTCCCCATCCCTGACTCGCTATGCTTTAAGAGCCCTACCTAGCGCTCTCTTGGAAAGCACCAGGAGATACCCGGCCCTCCACCGCCCTCTGAGGCAGAGAGAATTCCTCGACTCACCATCTCTGTGAGAAAAAGTGTTCCTCGTCTCGTTCTAAAATGGCTTACCCTTATTCTTTAAAACTGTGTGTGTGTGTGGCCCCTGGTTCTGGACTCCCCCAACATCGGGAACATGTTTCCTGCCTCTAGCGTGTCCAAGCCCGTAACAATCTTATATGTTTCAATGAGATCCCCTCTCATCCTTCTAAACTCCAGAGTGTGCAAGCCCGGCCGCTCCATTCTCTCAGCGTACGACAGTCCCGCCATCCCGGGAAAACGCGGCCCGTTCCTTCCCTCCAGAGTTGCCGCCTGTCCCGCTGAGTTACTCTGGCACTCTGTGCCGGGCTCCACTGGGGAGACTGAACTTGATTGCAACCGTGTGTAGGGGTTGGCATTGTGGAGCAGCGGTAGAGCGCCAGAGACCCGGGTTCGATCCCGACCACGGGTGCCGGCTGCGTGGAGTTTGCACGTTCTGCCCCGTCACCTGCGCGGGTTTTTCCTCCGGGAGCTCCGGTTTCCTCCCGCACTCCGGGTTTGCCAGTTTAATTGACTTTGGTAAAATTGCAAATCGCCCCCAGTGTGTGTAGGATAGTGTCAGTGTGCCGGGCGGTCGCTGGTCGTGCGGACCCGGTGGGCCAAAGGGCCTGTTTCTGAGCTGGATCTCTACAGTTCCCCCCCACCCCCCCCCCCCCCCCCCCCCCCCCCTATCTCTACCCACCTCACTGGAGACCCTCGGACTAGCTTTAATCGGGCTTCACCTCGCACTAAACGCTATTCCCTTTATCCTGTATCCCTACACTGCGGGCGGCTCGATTGTGATCACGTATTGTCTTCCCGCTGGCTGGTTAGCACGCAGCAAAAAGCTTCTCACTGTCGCTCGCTACACGGGACAGTAATCTGAGTGTAAACTATAAAATCTGAACTCTAAAAGCGAAAAGAACTCAGTGGGTCAGGCAGCATCTGTGGAGGGAATGGACAGAGCACGATTTCCGGGTCAGGTCCCTTCTCCAGTAGAGTACGCAATTCCTTAAAATATTCCACCTAGTCAGCAAAACAAAGCCTACGATCGGTGGTTAGTGAATCATCTTCAGCTGTGTCTGTTTCACAATAGAAGGCTTTACTCATCAGGACTCACACTAGAGTGATACAGTGTGGAAACTGGCCCGTCGGAACAACCAGCCAAAAAGTCCCAGCTACACTCGCCCCACCTGCCTGCGTTGGGTCCATATCTCTCCAAACCTGTACCTGTCTGACTGTTCCTTAAATGTTGGGAGAGTCCCAGCCTCAACTACCTCCTCCGGCAGCTCGTTCCATACACCCACCACCCTCTGTGTGGAAACGTTACCCCTCGGATTCCTATTAAATCTTTTTAAACCTGCATCTGCAGTCCCTCCCTACACACTGTGTCTGCATCAGCCTGTGTTCGCGCTAGGATAGGAAGGAACTGCAGACGCAGGTTTACACTGAAGGCCGACACAAAATGCTGGAGTAACTCAGCGGGTCAGGCGGCATCTCTGGAGAACGTGGACAGGTGACGTTTCGGGTCGAAGGCTGAAGAGGTCGTTGTGCTTTTAAAACAGGAGACTCGTGCTGCCTGGGCTCTGTGCTGGCGATGAAGGGGTTAACTGCGCCTGGGTGTACAACGCATGCTCTTCACTGCAATAGGTCGCTGCAGCCAGCCCTGAGGCACAGATTGGTGGAGAGTGCTGTTCACATGGGCAGTGGCTGGTGTTTCAGCATCAGCATGTGTGTCAGTCCGTGCGCCAGTCCGTGTATCCGTGTGTATCAGGCCGTGTATCAGTCCGTGTATCGCCGTGCCGCCAGTCCGTGTATCAGTCCGTGTATCAGTCCGTGTATCAGTCCGTGTATCGCCAGCGCCATCCGTGCGCCCGTTCCGTGTATCATTCCGTGCGACCAGTCCCGTGCGTCAGTCCGTGCGTCAGTCCCGTGCATCAGTCCGTGTATCAGTCCGGTATCAGACCGTGCGCCAGTCCGTGTAAATCGTCCGTGTATCAGTCCGTATCAGTCCGTGTATCAGTCCGTGAATAAAGTCCGTGTATCAGTCCGTGCCGCCAGCCCGTGTATTCAGTCCGTGTATCTAGTCCGTGCGCCAGTCGTGTATCAGTCCGTGTATCAGTCCGTGTATCAGTCCGTGCGCCAGTCCGTGTATCAGTCCGTGTATCAGTCCGTGTATCAGTCCGTGTATCAGTCCGTGCGCCAGTCCGTGTATCAGTCCGTGTATCAGTCCGTGTATCAGTCCGTGTATCAGTCCGTGCGCCAGTCCGTGCGCCAGTCCGTGCGCCAGTCCGTGTATCAGTCCGTGCGCCAGTCCGTGTATCAGTCCGTGCGCCAGTCCGTGTATCAGTCCGTGCGCCAGTCCGTGTATCAGTTTCCCGTGTATCAGTCCGAGCGCCATCCTGCGCCAGTCCCGTGTATCAGTCCGTGCGCCATCCCGTGTAATCATCCTGTATCAGTCCGTGTATCAGTCCCCGGCGTCCATCCGTGCGCCAGTCCGTGTACCAGTCCGTGTATCAGTCCGTGTATCAGTCCGTGTATCAGTCCGTGCGCCAGTCCGTGTATCAGTCCGTGCCCAGTCCGTGCGCCATCCGTGTATCCAGTCCGTCTTCCCTCCGTGCGCAGTCCGTTATCAGTCCGTGTAACAGTCGTGGCGCCAGTCCGTGCGCTCATCCGTGTATCAGTCCGTGTATCAGTCCGTGCGCCAGTCCGTGCGCCAGTCCGTGTATCAGTCCGTGTATCAGTCCGTGCGCCAGTCCGTGTATCAGTCCGTGCGCCAGTCCGTGTATCAGTCCGTGCGCCATTCCGAGATCAGTCCGTGGCGCAGTTCCGGTGCGCCAGTCCGTGTATCTGTCCGTGCGCAGTCCGTGTATCAGTCCGGTGCCTCAGTCCGTGTATCAGTCCGTGCGCCAGTCCGATATCATTCCGTGCGCCAATCCGTGTATCAGCCGTGCGCCAGTCGTGTATCAGTCGTGTAATCAGTCCTGCGTCGTCCGTGCGTCAGTCCGTGTATCAGTCCGTGTATCAGTCCGTGTATCAGTCCGTGCGCCAGTCCGTGTATCAGTCCGTGCGCCAGTCCGTGTATCAGTCCGTGCGCCAGTCCGTGTATCAGTCCGTGTATCAGTCCGTGTATCAGTCCGTGCGCCAGTCCGTGTATCAGTCCGTGCGCCAGTCCGTGTATCAGTCCGTGTATCAGTCCGTGCGCCAGTCCGTGTATCAGTCCGTGCGCCAGTCCGTGTATCAGTCCGTGCGCCAGTCCGTGTATCAGTCCGTGTATCAGTCCGTGTATCAGTCCGTGCGCCAGTCCGTGTATCAGTCCGTGTATCAGTCCGTGTATCAGTCCGTGCGCCAGTCCGTGTATCAGTCCGTTGCGCCATCCGTGTAAATCAGTCCGTGGTATCAGTCAGGTATCAGTCCGTGTATCAGTCCGTGGCGCCAGTCCGTGTATCAGTCCGAGTATCAGTCCGTGCGCCAGTCCGTGTAGCATCCGTGTACATTCCGGTATCAGTCCCGTGTATCAGTCCGTGTTGCGCCAGTCCGTGTATCAGTCCGGGCGCCAGTCCTGTATCATTCCGTGTATCATCCGTGTATCAGTCCGTGAATCAGGCCGTGTAATCAGTCCGTGCGCCATCCGTGTATCATCCGTGTATCAGTCCGGCCGCCAGTCCTGTATCATCCGTGTATCAGTCCGTGTATCAGTCCGTGTATCAGTCCGAGCGCCAGTCGTGCGCCAGTTCCGTGTATCAGTCCCGTGCGCCAGTCCGTGCGTCAGTCCGGGCGTCAGTCCCGTGCTCCAGTCCGTGTATCAGTTCCTGTATCAGTCCGTGCGCCAGTCGTGTATCAGTCCGTGTATCAGTCCGAGTATCAGTCCGTGGTATCATCCCGTGTATAAGTCCGTGTATCATCCGTGCGCCATCCGTGTATCAGTCCGTGGTATCAGTCCGAGCGCCAGTCCGTGTATCAGTCCGTGTATCAGTCCCGTGTATCAGTCCGTGAGCCAGTCCCAGTATCAGTCCCCGTGTATCAGTCCGTGTATCATCCGTGTATCCAGTCCGTGTATCAGTCCGTGTATCAGTACCTGGCGCCATCCGTTAATCATCCGTGTATCAGTCCCGTGTATCAGTCCGTGTATCAGTCCGTGTAATCAGTCCGTGTACAGTCCGTGCGCCAGACCGTGCGTCTCAGTTCCGTGCGCCAGTCCGTTATCAGTCGTGCGCCAGCCGTGTAAACAGTCCGTGCGCCAGTCCGTGTATCATTCCCCCTGCGCCAGTCCGTGTATCAGTCCGTGTATCGTCCTTCGCCCATCACGTGCGCCAGTCCGTGTATCAGTCCCAGAGCCATTTCCGAGTATCAGTCCCGTGTATCAGTCCGTGTATCATCCGTGCGACAGTCCTGCGCCAGTCCGTTTACCAGTCCGTGTATCAGTCCGTGTATCTCCCGTGAATCAGTCCGTGCGCCAGTTCCGGTATCAGTCCGTGCCGCCAGTCCGTGACCAGTCGTGTATCAGTCCGTGCTCAGTCCGTGCGCCAGTCCGTGTATCAGTCCGTGTATCAGTCCGTGCGCCAGTCCGTGCGCCAGTCCGTGTATCAGTCCGTGTATCAGTCCGTGCGCCAGTCTCCGTGCAGCCAGTCCCCCGTGTTCAGTCCGTGTATCAGTCCGTGCGCCAGTCCGTGTATCAGTCCGTGCGCCAGTCCGTGTATCAGTCCGTGCGCCAGTCCGTGTATCAGTCCGTGCGCCAGTCCGTGCGCCAGTCCGTGTATCAGTCCGTGCGCCAGTCCGTGTATCAGTCCGTGCGCCAGTCCGTGTACATACCGTGCGCCATTCCGTGTATCAGTCCGTGCGCCAGTCGCGTTATCAGTTTACCGTGCGCCATCCGTGTATCAGTCCGTGTATCATTCCGTGCGTCAGTTCCGTGCGTCAGTCCCGTGTATCAGTCCGTGTATCAGTCCGTTGTATCAGTCCCGTGCTCCAAGTCCGTGTATCACCGTGGGCCAGTCCGTGTATCAGTCCGTACCAGTCCGTGTATCAGTCCGTGCGCCAGTCCGTGTATCAGTCCGTGCGCCAGTCCGTGTATCAGTCCGTGCGCCAGTCCGTGTATCAGTCCGTGTATCAGTCCCGTGTATCATCAGTTGTTGCCCCCCCCCAGTCCGTGTATCAGTCCGTGCGCCAGTCCGTTTATCAGTCCCCGTGTATCAGTCCGTGCCTCCAGTCCGTGTATCAGTCCCGTGCGCCATTCCGTGTATCAGTCCCGTGCGCCAGTTCCGTGTATCAGTCCGTGTATCAGTCCCGTTACAGTCCGTGCGCCATCCGTGTACAGTCCGTGTATCAGTCCCGTGTATCAGTCCGTGCGCCAGTCCGTGTATCAGTCCGTGCGCCAGTCCGGTATCATCCTGTTCAGTCCCGTGTATCATTCCGTGTATCCAGTCCGTGCGCCAGTCCGTGTATCAGTCCGTGTATCAGTCCGTGCGCCAGTCCGTGTATCAGTCCGTGTATCAGTCCGTGTATCAGTCCGTGTATCAGTCCGTGCGCAGTCCGGGATCACATCCGCGTGCGCCCAGTCCCGTGTATCATCCCATGGTAATCAGTCCCGTGAATCAGTCCGTGGTATCAGTCCGGGTATCAGTCCGTGTATCATCCGTTCGCCAGTCCGTGTATCAGTCCGGTATCAGTCCCGTGCGCCAATCCGTGTATCAGTCCGTGTAACATCCGGTTATCAGTCCGGCGCCATCCTGTATCAGTCCGTTTATCAGTCTCGTGTATCATCCGTGTATCAATCCGTGTATCCTTACCCTGGCCTTCTCCCCATGAACCCCTGACAACCCTCACTAATCAAGACCAACCACTCTGCCATAAAAATCCACTGACTTGTGCCTCCACAGCCGTCTGAGGCAACGAAACCACCACAGGATCCACAGAAATTCCTCCACATCTAATATAACAACGACATAGAGCAGAGTTAAGGCCATTCGCCCCTCGATTAGTGTGTGTGTGTGTGTGTGTGTTGTGTGTGTGAGTGTGTGTGTGTGTGTGTGTGAGTGTGTGTGTGTGTGTGTGTGTGTGCCAACTAGTACCTGTGTCCTCTGCTTTGATTAATGGAACGAGCTAGGCACGTTGGGCACCAGTCACGAGCTGATGCTGTTTAAAGGGCTCGTCCTTGAGAGCGGCAGGGTGTGCGGGTGAGAGGAGGAGGGGAGGGTGGGCGAAACGGGATCTGGGGGAAGTACAGTACAGCTAAAGCTCTCCTGTACTCGTAAACAAGATCTGCTCTCCACAAACTTCGTTAACCTTGGTGGCTTCACCACCGCCTGTGCAGGGCCCCAGAGACACCAAGCCGCAGCGCAATCACACACCTGCCCGCACAATCAGGGCCCATGTGGCCCATCACGCTGCTCCACACCATTCTATCTCTCCCTCCATAACCCCATTCTCCTGCCTTCTCCCCATAACCCCCGACACCCACCCTAATGAAGAATCATAGATTGAGGGCAACTCACCGCACGCACTCACTCACACACACACACACACACACACACACAACACCACACACACACACACACCACACACACACCACACACACACACACACTCACGCCACGCACACACATCACACACACACACACACGCAGCACACACACACACCCACACACACACACAACACAGACAGACACACACACACACTCACACACACCCACACACACACACACACAGACACACACCACACTCCACACACAAACACACACACACACAACACACACACACACACGCACGCACACACACATCACACACACACACACACACACACACCACGCACCACACATACACACACACACAGCACCCATCAACACACACACACACACACACACACACGCACCACTACACACACACACACACACACACCACACACACACACACACACACACACACCACACACACTCACAATCACAGCACACACACACACTACACATTCACACACACACACGCACACACACACACACACAAACACACACACACATCACACACAGACACAAACACACACATACTCACACACACACACACACCCTACACACACAGACAACACACACACACACACACACACACACACACCCACACACACCACACACACTCACACACACACCCACACACGCAACACACACACACACAGACACACACACACACACACCACCCTCACACACAACTCACACACACGCACACACACACACACACACACACACACACACCCACGACACACACACACACTCACACACACCACACGACACACACACACACAGACACACCCACACACCTCACACACACACACACACACAACTACACACACACTCACGGCACGTGCACACACACACACTCACACAGCACACACACACACACACTCATCGCAACGCACACACACCCACACACACAAACACACCCCACAAACACACACACACGCACTGCACACACACACACAACACAGCACACCACACACTTCACACACACACACACACACACACACTCACGCACGGCTACGGCACACACACACACACACACACACAACCACACACACACATCACACACACACACACACACACACACACACACACTCACACACACACAGACACACACACACACTCCACACACACACACACACACACACTTCCACACACCACACACACACACACAGACACACACACTCACGCAGCGCACACACACACACTCACACCCACACACACCACACACACACACACACACCACACACACAACACCACACACACACACACACACACTCCACTGCACGCACGCACGCACGCGCACCACACACACACACACACACACACCACACACAACACACACACACACACACTTCAACGCACACACACTCACAGCACATCAGCACCACGCCCGCCACGCACCACGACCACACACCACACACACACACACACACACACTCACGCACACCACGCACAATCACACACACACACACACACACACACACACACACACTCACACACAACTCACAGCACCACACACACACACACACACACAACACACTCACACACACACTCCACACACACACACACACACTTAAACGCGCACACTCACGCACACAACACACAACACAAACACACACACGCAACACACACACACACACTCACACACTTACACGCACACACACACACACACACACAACACAACACACACCCACACGTGCTTCTGTGGCACACGTGTAATGTCGATGAGATTTGTCGGGACCATGCCCAGACTTCCTAACCCTTCTTAAGGAGGTAGAGGTGCCCTTGGCCGTGGCTACCAGCATCTCTTGTCCCGGAGACTTTGCCTGAGGAATATTGACCCTGGAGCTTTTCCAAATTTCGAGTCACAGAGTGACGCAGTTGTGGAAACAGGCCCTTCGCCCAACTTGCCCACACCGCCCACATCCCCCAGCTACACACTAGTCCCCACCTGCCCACGTTTGGCCCACATCCCTCCAAACCTGCCCCTATCCATGTACCTGTCCTATCGGTTTCCTTAAACGTCGGGATAGTCCCCGGCCCTAATGGGCCTAGTTTCAGCTGCTACATCTGATGAACTAAATGAACTACATTCGAAGAAAAATCTAAAAATGTCACCAAGTGCTAGAGTAACTCAGCGGATCTCTGGAGGACCTGGTTCGGCAACATTTCTGATCTGGGTCCCAACCCAAAATGTCCCCTATCCATGTTCTCCAGAAATGCTGCCTGACCTGCTGAGTTACTCCAGCACTTCGCGTCTTGTTTTGTAAACCAGCATCTGCAGTTCCATGTATCGGGAACAGAGAGTTTTGGCCTCCTAATCTGAGGAAAGACATTCTTGCCATAGAGGGAGCAGGGAGGTTCTACTGCAGTTGTACAGGGCCTTGGTGAGGCCACACCTGGAGTATTGCGTACAGTTTTGGTCTCCTAATCTGAGGAAAGACATTCTTGCCATAGAGGGAGTACAGAGAAGGTTCACCAACTGATTCCTGGGATGGCAGGACTTCCATATGAAGAAAGACTGGATAGACTCGGCTTGTTCGCGCTGGAATTTAGAAGATTGAGGGGGGACTTAATAGAGACTTACAAAAATTCTTAAAAGGAGTTGGAACAGGCCAAGATGCAGGAAGATGTTCCCATGTTGGGGAATCCATGACAAGGGTCCACACAGTTTAAGGATAAGGAGAACATTTAGGACCGAAGATGAGAAAAACATTTTTCTTCCCACCAGAGAGTAGTGAATTGTGTAATTATCTCCACGAGAAGGTAGTGATGCATTCGTTGGCTATATTAGAGGAGTTGGGGATGTGGCCCTTTGTGCTAAAAGGGATCAGGGTATGGAGAGAAGGCAGGAACGGAATACTGAGTTGGATGATCAGCCGTGATCATATTGAATGGCGTGCAGGCTGGAAGGCGAAATGGCCTCCTCCAGCACCTATTGTCTAATGATCAATGAAATTTCCTGGTTCTGGTTGATGACTGCGCAAACACCTCACAGTGATACTCAGGCATGTCGGAGTGAGTCGAATAGTGGATACATGTAGAAGGGCACTTTTGACCAATGAGGAGATCCAGTTCGCTCACTCCCCTTTTAAATGACTTAAAACATTCGGGAGAAGCGCGTGTGTTTGGGTGGTAACCTTTCCATTCACTTATCGTCCTTGGGTAAAGGGAAAATATTGGACCGCAAAGTTTTAGTAGAAATTTAGCCATTGATGGTGGATTGGGAGGGACATTAGCAAATCCAGTCAAATGCGACGAGCTTAGACGGGGAATGTTGGCCGAGGGAGGGAGGGAGCAGAGAGAGAGAGATAGTGGGCAGAGGAGAGAGAAGGGGGGGCAGAGAGAGAGAGAGAGAGGAAGAGAATGTGGGGCAGAGAGAGAGAGATAGAAAGTGGGGACAGAGAGAGGGGGGCAGAGAGAGAGAGAGACAGAGAAGGGAGTGGAGAGAGAAGAGAGGAAGGGGCAGAGAGAGAGAGAGAGGGGGCAGAGAGAAAGAAGGGGGTAGAGGAGAGCGAGAGAGAGAGTGGGCAGAGAGAGAGAGCAGGAGAGAGTGGGCAGAAAGAGAGGAAGGGGGGGCAGAGAGAGATAGGGGGCCAGAAGAGAAGAGTGTGCAGAGAAGAGAGAAGGGGCAGAGAAGAGAATAGAGAGAGGGGCGAGAGAGAGAGAGAAGGGGGGGCAGAGAGAGAGTGGGCAGAGAGAAGAGAAAGGGGCAGAGAGAGATAGGAGATAAAGAGAGGGCAGAGAGAGAAGAGAAGGGGGCAGAGAGAGAGAGAGAGAGAGGGCAGACTGAGAGAGAAGGGGGCAAGAGAGAGACAGTGGAGAGAGAGTGTGAGAGAGGGGGGCAGAGACGAGAAGGGGGGGGGGGCAGAGGAGAGAGAAGGGGGGCAGAGAGAGAGAAGGGGGGCAGAAAAGAGAGAGAGAGAGTGGACAGACAGAGAGAGAGAAGGGGGGGGCAGAGAGAGAGAGAGAGAAGGGGGCATAGAGAGAGAGAGAGAAGGGGGGGGCAGAGGGAGAGAGCGAGTGCGTGTAACCTGATCTGGGAGGCGTGCGGAGAGCTTGCTATAAACAGGAAGGACACAGTGTTCCTGCCTCTCACGTGTCTGTGCGGTTTAAACCAGCGCGTTCAGGGGACATCCTTTGTTGGCTGCGAACACGCACACACAACACGGGCAGCTCGACCACGCCAAGGCGCTGTGCCATCCATGTCAGGGCGTGTTCTTGGACACGGCTCGCAGCTACACCTGCCACAGACAAAACATGCCAGAGTCACGGGCTCTCTTGTTTACCCCAGAAAGGCGAGGTGTCATCTTGTGTGTGGGAAGGAACTGCAGGTGCTGGTTTAAAAGAAAAAGTGCCGGGACGGCAGCATCGCTCCCGATGTCGGGGAACGCCAGGACAAGGGCTCACACAGTTTAAGGATAAGGGGGGAAGTCTTTTAGGACCGAGATGAGAAAAACATTTTTCTTTTCACGCAGAGGGTGGTGAATCTGTGGGATTCTCTGCCACAGAAGGAAGTTGGAGGCCCAGTTTTCGTTGGCCATATTTAAGAGGGATTAGAGTGGGCCCTTGTGTCTGAAGGGGATCAAGGGGGTATGGAGAGAAGGCAGGTACGGGATACTGAGTTGGATGATCAGCCATGATCATATTGAATGGCGGTGCAGGCTCGAAGGGCCGAGTGGCCTCTACTCCTGCACCTACTGTCTATGTTTCTGTGTTTCCATCTCTGGAGAGAAGGGATGGGCGACGTTTTGGGCCGAGACCCTCACCCGAAACGTCGCCCGTTCCTTCCCTCCAGAGATGCTGCCTGTCCCGCTGAGTTACTCCAGCGGTTTGTGACTATCTTCGGTTTAGAGCAGCGTCCCTTCATACATGTAGTGTGACCCCAATTCAGTGCAGTTCACTGTCCCGTGTAGCGAGGTGCAGCGAAAAGCTTTTTTTGCCGCGCGCTATCCAGCCAGCGGGAAGACAATACGTGATCACAGTCGAGCCGTCCGCAGTGTAGGGATACACGATAAAGGGAGTAAACTGG
>JAVHYY010000843.1:0-7500 GCA_035221665.1 Okamejei kenojei
CCCCACCCATCTCATGTGTCTGTCTGTGTGTGTCTGCGTGTGTGATTGTGAGTGTGTCAGTTTGTTGGTGTATTCCTGTACCATCCCCAGTGTGTGTGTGTGTGTGTCTGTGTGTCCCTGTGAGTGTTGGGGGTGTGTGTGTCTGTCAGTATGTGTCTGTGCTTGTGTCTATCTGTTTGCTCCATCTCTCTATATGTGAAGGACACTAACTGCCCCTCACCCCCACCCATCACCCCACTCTCACCCCACTACAGACTAGAAAAAACAAGCGAGTGTGTCTCCCTCGTCACCCTCCTCTCCCCTCCTCCTCCCCTCCTCCCCTCAGGTCCCCTCCATCAGTATCTTCCCCGCTCCCCCCCCCCTCTCAGGTGCTGCTGCTGATGCAGAGATGGAGACGGGGAGACAGGGACCAGAACGACCCCCCCCTCCTGCGTCACCACACACGTCGGTCAGCTCCCCCGCGGCTGCCCCCCCTCTCCTCGGCAAAAAATCCCACCGAGAGGGTCGATTGCTGATGACGTATCAATGCTCCCACATCACTGAGCCTCTCGTGTGACCAGTCAGTGGCTCCACACAAACTTAACAACACCTCTTAAAGCGACCGCCTCAGTCTGTGTGTGTGTGTGTGTGTATGTGTGTGCTGTGTGTGTCGTGTGTGTGTGTGTTGTGTGTAGTGTGTGTGTGAGTTGTGTTTGTGTGTGTCGTGTGTGTGTGTGTTGATGTGTGTGTGTGTGTGTGTGTGTGTGTGTGTGTATGTGTGAGTGTGTGTGTGGCGTTGTGTCGTGTGGTGGTGTTTAGTGTGGTCTTGCGTCGTGTGTGTTGTTGTGTTGTGTGTGTGTGTGTGTGTGTGTGTGTGTGTGTAGTGTGTGTATGTCTCTCTCTCTCTCTCTCCTCCCCCCTCTGTCTTCTGTCCATCCTTTTCTCTTCCTTATTTTCTCTCTCTCTCTCCCCTCTCTCTCCCCTCCTCTCTCTCTCTTCTCCCCATCTCCTTCTCTCCTCCCTCATCCCCCTCTCTCCCTCTCTCTCTCCCTCCCCCTGTCACTCTCCTTTTCTCTCTCTCTCCTCCTTTCTCTTTCTCCTCTCCCCCTCTCTCTCTCTCTCTCTCCATCTTTCCCCCTCTTCTCTCCCTTCTCTCTCTCCACTCTATCCCCTCTCTCTCCTCTTTCTCTCTCCCTCCTTCTCTCTCCTCTCTCCATCTTTCCCCCTCTCTCTCCCTCTATCTCATCCATCTCTCACCCTCTCTTCTCCCCTCTATCCCTCCCCCTCCTCCCCCCTTATCTCTCCCCACTCTTCCCTACCCCCTCTCTCTCCCACTCTCTCTCCTCCTCTCTTCTCACTCTCCCCTTCCTCTCTCCCCTCCTCTCCCTCTCCTCTCTCCCTCCATTCTCTCCCCCCCTCTCTCCCTCTATCATTCCCGTCCTCTCTCTCCTCTCTCTCCCTCCATCCTTTACTTCTCTCTCTCCCTCCCTCCCCCACTCTCCATCCTTTCTCTCTTTGCTTTCTCCTTTTCTGTCTCTCTCTCCCTCTCTGCCCCCCCCTTTTTTCTCTCTCTCCCCCTTCTCCCCTCCCCTTCTTCCCCTCTCTCCCTTTCTCCCTTCCTCTTCCACCTCTCTCTCCTTCGTCCCCCTCTCTCCCTCCCCCCTTCTCCCCCTTCCCCCTTCCCCCCCCCCCCCTCTCTCTCAAAACATATATGGATATATACACCACTCTTCTTATGAGCAGACACACACAAAGGACACGACGCACCATTCACAAAGGCACACACACACGCAAAGGACTCTCTCTCCACACACACACACACCCCCAAAGACCACCACACACACTGGACACAGACACACACATTATATATACAGAAACACACACACACACACCACACACCCACACAGTAAAGAATAAGGGGTAAGCCATTTAGAACGGAGATGAGGAAACACTTTTTCTCACAGAGAGTGGTGAGTCTGTGGAATTCTCTGCCTCAGAGGGCGGTGGAGGCCGGTTCTCTGGATGCTTTCAAGAGAGAGCTAGATAGGGCTCTTAAAGATAGCGGAGTCAGGGGATATGGGGAGAAGGCAGGAACGGGGTACTGATTGGGGATGATCAGCCATGATCACATTGAATGGCGGTGCTAGCTCGAAGGGCCGAATGGCCTATTGTCTGTTGTCTACAGATGCAGAAAGCATCTTAACGGGATGGATCACAGCATGGTTCGGTAACCGCTCCATCCAAGACCGTATCGCAGGTGACGTTTTGGGTTTGGACCCTTGGAACCCTGGTATGAGGTTGAACGGTGATATAGACAGGTTCCCTTAAGAAGGCAATACCGACACTAAGTTTATTTTTTGGACAACGGCATTCAAAATGGGATTTGGGGGGTTTGGACTAGACCAGGGGTTCCCAGCCTTTTTCATTCCCGTTTACCCCAGGCAACTTTAACAGCACGTAACGATGTTACTTCACTTATTTATGAACAACTAGTGATGAACAGATACCGGACACAGTCGCAGCCAATTACAACAAATATGAACAGTTCCAGAATCAACAAATTTATCCCCTGGGTAGGCAAAATCTACCCCCTGGGGGCAAACGTACCCCCAGGTTGGGAACCCTGGCTAAAGTAAGGTCTATATAAAGTAAAGTACAGGAAAAAAAACAAAACATAACGGGCAGACATGAAATGTCCGGCTCAGAACTATCTCCATGAACAGCGAGACTAGCTAAACCACTCCATTAGCCAGCTCAAGCAACATCCATTAACTAGTTTACACCGCACTTCATACAGTGAGGGTAGTCTGAGCAGCTATGGGAAGAGGTTGAGCACTCGTTCAAGCAGACAATAGACAAACAGGTTCAGGAGGAGGGCCATTCGGGCCCCCTCGAGCAGCCCGCCATTCAAATGTGATATGGTGATCATCCCCAATCAGTACCACGTTCCTGCCTTCTCCCCATATCCCCTGACTCGCTATCTTTAAGAGCGCCTATCTAGCTCTCTCTTGAAGATTTTCAGAGAACCGCCTCCCACGCCTTGAGGCAGAGAATTACACAGACTCACAACCCTGTGTGTGTTGTTACTCCGCCATTCAATCCACGACTGATCTATCTCTCCCTCCCAACCCCATTCTCCTGCCTTCTCCCCATAAACCCTGACACCCGTTAACTAATCAAGAATCAATTTATTCGCCTTTAAATATCCCTTGCTGGCCTCCACTGTCGTCTCGTGGCAAAGGATTCCACAGATTTCACACCTCTGCTTAGTCATTGTATCAAGTCAGGTCAAGTCACATTTATTTCTATAGCACATTAAAAAAAACAACTCTCGTTGACCAACTGCTTACAATTTATTATAAGAAGTAGTGATACACAAGCAGGGCTACATACTTATAGAAAATCATAGAAACATAGAAATTAGGTGCAGGAGTAGGCCATTCTGCCTTCGAGCCTGCACCGCCATTCAAATATGATCATGGCTGATCATCCAACTCAGAATCCGTACCGGCCTTCTCTCATACCTCTGATCCTTAGCCACAAGGTCCACATCCAACTCACTTCTTAATTTTAGCCAATGAACTGGCCTTCACAAACTACCCTCTGTGGCAGAGAGTTCCAGAACTTCCTCTTCTAGTGTTTGAAGAAAGTCTTTCTCATCTCGGTCTTAAAGGATTTCCCCTTATCTTAAGCTGTGTCCCCTTGTCTGGACTTCCCCAACAATCGGGAACAATTCTTCCTGCATATCTTAGCCTGTCCAACCCCTTAAGAATTTGTAAGTTTCTATAAGATCCCCTCTCAATCTCCTATATTCAGAGGTTATATACAAATAGCCCTCGCTCAGAGGACGTCAGGAAAGATTGGAAAGAGAAACAGATATGTTTTTAGTTTAGACTTAAAGGAGGTGGATGGATGGGGGGCAGTTCTAATGGAAGAGGGATGTGCTCCACAGTCTAGGAGCTGGGACGCAACGCCGCTGGTCGACCCCTGAGCTTATGACTAGAACGCGGGGAGCTGTTCAGTAACCCCAAGTCGGCCGATCGGAGGGACCTGGAGGTGGTTACTGTGGGTGGGTGAGGCAGACTTTGATGTCGGTAGGGAACAAGACCGTTAAGGGCTTTGTAAACATATAGAAGGATCTTGACATTTTTTCGGGAACCGTAGCCAGTGGAGAGAGGCAGGATCGGGGGGATGTGGTCCCTTTTCCGGGTGCCCGTCAGAGTCTCGCTGCGGCGTTTTGGACCAGTTGCAGGCGGGACAGGGAAGAATGGCTGATGCCAGTGTAGTGGGCGTTGCAGTAATGGGAGTCGGGAGGAGATAAATTGTGTGGATGATCTTTTCGAGGTTGTCAAACTGGAGGAATTGGTTTATTTTAGCTATCGTCGAAGCTGGAAGAAGCTGCTTTATCGAGGCACGACAAAATTTCAGCGTCGAGTCAAAAATAATCACGGCAAGGTTTTTTACGTGAGGTGTTGAGTAGTGTGGCAATGGGGTTGTGATAGTACACGCACCAAAACCTACCTTGCCATTAGTTTAGGTTAGTTTAGATATACAGCGCGGGAAGGACAACAGGCCCTTTGGCCACTGACACTAACATATTCCCACACACAATGGGGACAATTTACAATTTTTACCAAAGCAATTGCCCTACAAACAAGCACGTCTTTGCCAGTGTTGGTGAGGACAGTATGGACAACGGTTTGCAGGAGGAGGGCCGTTCGGCCCTTCGAGCCAGCACCGCCATTTCAATGTGATCATGGTGATCATCCCCATCAGTACCCGTTCCTGCCTTCTCCCCATAATCTGGACTCCGCTATCTTTAAGAGCCCTATCTAGCTCTCTCTTGAAAGTATCCAGAGAACGGCCTCACCGCCCTCTGAGCAGAGAATTCCACAGACTTCACATCTCTCTGTGAGAAGAAAAAGTGTTTACTCATTCTCCCGTTTCTAAATGACTTACCCCTTTTCTTAACTGTGGCCCTGGTTCTGAATCCCCAACATCGGGAACATTGTTTCCTGTCTAGAGTGTCCAAAACCCTTAATAATCTTATATGTTTCAATGAAATTCCCTCTCATCCTTCTAAACTCCAGAGTGTACAAGCCCAGCCGCTCCATTCTCTCAGCAGTATGACAGTCCGCCATCCGGGAATTAACCTGGTGAACCTACGCTGCACTCCCTCAATAGCAAGAATGTCCTTCCTCAAATTAGGGGACCAAAACTGCACACAATGCTCACTGGGGCACCCGGAGAAAACCCACTCGGGTCAGGGGAAGAACTACAACGTAGTGGGCTGAAGGGCCTGTTTCCATGTTGTATCACTTGCCCCAGCATTGTGGTAAACCTCCTCTGGACGCTCTCCAAAGCCTCCTCATCATTGCAATGAAGAGACCGGAATTGCATGCGGTACTCCAAAATGTGGGCAAGTGGGACTAGCTTGGAAGGGGCATCATGGATGAGGTGGGCCGAAGGGCCTGTCTCCGTGCTCTGTGACTCTGTGATGTTATTTAGCCCCTAACTCGCACGGGATCCGGGGATTCCCCTGCCACAGTTATTCAGGACCTCCCTCTGAGTCGGGGGTGAATCCTGCGAGGGTTTATTCTCTGTGTTTTTGTGGACGCCGTAATTCTTCTCACAGCTCAACCACAGCACCTGGGGATTTCCTGCAGGCTCACTGGTGGTTTCTGCAGAATATCCCTGGGAGTAATAATTTCGTTTAGTTAGAGATACAGGCGGGGGAATCTGGCCCTTCGGCCCAACAGTCCTGTGCCGAACCAGCGATCCCCGACCACGGACCGCTTATCCCAAACACACCAAGGGAACAATTTACAATTTAGCAAAGTCCATTAATCTACAAACTGCACGTCTTTGGAGTGTGGGTTTAAAACTAAAGATTCCCGGGAGAAAACCCACGCAGGTCACGGGAGAGATCGTACACAACTCTGTACCGACAACACCGAGTTGTCGGGATCTGAACCCGGGGTCTCCGGCGTTGTGACGGTAGGAACTCATACCCTGGGCCACCGCGCCACCCGCAATGTGAGCATACATTTTTTGTTTTAATGCAGAGGAGTCGAGTACAGGGAGCAAAGAGGTCCTCTGCAGTGTACAGAGCCCTGGTGAGACCACACCTGGAGTATTGTGTGCAGTTTTGGTTCCCCTAATTAGTGGAAAGACATTTTGCTATGAGGGAGTGCAGCGTAGGTTCTCAGGTTAATTCCCGGGATTGGCGGGGACTGTCATATGCTGAGAGAAAAGGAGCGGCCTTGGGCTTTGTACACTCTGGATTTTAAGAAGGATGAGAGGGGATCTTATTTGAAACCATATAAGATTGTTAAGGGTCTGGACACGCTAGAGGCAGGAAACTGTTCCGATGTTGGGGGAGTCCAGAACAGGGGCCATAGTTTAAGAATATGGGGTAAAAGGCCATTTAGAGCGGGGAGTACGAGGAACATATTTTCTCATCTGGGAGTTGTGAGTCTGTGGAATTCTCAGATCTCAGAGGGCGGTGTGGAGGCGGTCTCTGATGCTTTCAGGGAGAGAGCTAGTTAGGGGTCTCTTTAACAGATAGCGGAGTCAGGGTATGGGGAAGGAAGGCGAGGAACGTCGGTACTGATTGGGGGATGATCAGCCATGATCACATTGAATGCTGGTGCTGGCTCGAAGGGCCGAATGGCCTACTCCTGCACCTACAGTGGCTTGCAAAAATTTTCATTCCCCTTGAACTTTTCCACATTTTGTCACGTTACAACCACAAACGTAAATGTATTTTATTGGGATTTTATGTGATATTGTGAAGTGGAAGGAAAATGGTTTCCAAATTTTATTACAAATAAAAAACTGAAAAGTGTGGCGTGCAAAAATATTCAGCCCCCCTGAGTCAATACTTTGTAGAACCACCTTTCGCTGCAATTACAGCTGCAAGTCTTTTGGGGTATGTCTCTACCAGCTTTGCACATATAGAGACTGACATTTTTGCCCATTCTTCTTTGCAAAATAGCTCAAGCTCGTCAGATTGGATGGAGAGGTACTGTCTTGACAGCAATTTCAAGTCTTGCCAGAAGATTCTCAATTGGAATTAGTCTGGACTTTGACTGGGCCATTCTAACACATGATATGCTTTGATCCAAACATATTCCATTGTAGCACTGCTGTTTGTTTAGGGTCGTTGTCTGCTGGAAGGTGAACCTCCAACCCAGACTTTTGCAGACTCTAACAGGTTTTCTTTCCAAGGAATGCCCTGTATTTGGCTCATCCATTTTCCCATCAACCTCTGACCAGGCTTCCCCTGTCCCTGCTGATGAAAGCATCCAACAGCATGATGCAGACACCCACATGTTTCACAGTGGGTGTTGGTCGCTTTTTTGTGTTCAGGGTGATGTGCAGTGTTAGTTTTCCGCCAACATACGTTTTGCATTTAGGCCAAAAACTTCATTTTGGTTCCATCAGACCAGAGTACCTTTCTCCACATGTTTGTTTTTTTACTGTGTCCCCCACATGGGCTTGTGGCAAAACTGCAAACGG
>JAVHYY010000843.1:20000-56737 GCA_035221665.1 Okamejei kenojei
ACGGCTTGGGTCCTTGGATGGAGTCGAGGGGGGAAGTGAAGCGACAAGTGGAGCATTTCCTGCGGTTGCAAGGGAAAGTACCGGGGGAGGGAGAGGTTTGGGTGGGAAGGGACGAATTGACCAGGGAGTTACGGAGGGAGTGGTCTCTGCGGAAAGCAGACGGGAGAAGATGGGAAGATGTGGCCAGTGGTGGGATCCCGTTGGAGGTGGCGAAAATGTCAGAGGATTATCTGTTGTATGTGACGGCTAGTGGGGTGAAAGCTGAGTACTAGGGGGACTCTGCCCTTGGTACGAGTGGGGGGGATGGGGAGAGAGAGCAATGTTACAGGGTATGGAAAAGACCCTAGTGAGAGCCTCATCTATGGTAGAAGAGGGGAACCCCCATTCTCTGAAGAATGAGGACATCTCCGATGCCCTGGTGTGGAACACCTCATCCTGGGAGCAGATGCGGCGTAGACGGAGGAATTGGGAGTAGGGGATGGAGTCCTTACAGGAAGCAGGGTGGGAGGAAGAGTAGTCCAGGTAGCTGTGGGAGTCAGTGGGTTTATTGTAGATGTCGGTCAGGAGTGTATCACTTGCAATAGAGATGGTGAGGTCAAGGAATGGTAGGGAGATGTCAGAAATGGTCCAAGTGTATTTGAGTGCCGGATGGAAGTTGGTGGTGAAATGGATGAAAGTCAGTCAGTTGTGTGTGGGTGCAGGAGGTGACACCAAAGCAGTCGTCGATGTAACGGAGGTAGAGGTCGGGGATGGGGCCCTGGTACGCCGAGACCAAGGATTGTTCGACATACCCAACAAAGAGGCAAGCGTAGCTGGGGCCCATGCGTGTGCCCATAGCTACGCCTTGTGTTTGGAGGAAATGGGAGGAATCAAAAGAGAAGTTATTGAGGGTGAGGACCAATTCTGCTAGGCGGAGGAGAGTATCTGTAGACGGGGATTGGTTAGTTCTACGGTCAAGGAAGAAATGGAGCGCTTTGAGACCGTCCTGGTGGGGGATGGAGGTGTAGAGTGACTGGACATGGGCATTTCAGTAACATATTTTGTGTAAAGATTTTTTTATCTGTATGAGGCCACTTATTGAAACATGTAAGATTGTTAAGGGTTTGGACACGCTAGAGGCAGGAAACATGTTCCCGATGGTGGGGGAGTCCAGAACCAGGGGCCACACAGTTTAAGAATAAGGGGTTGGCCATTTAGAACGGAGACGAGGAAACACTTTTTCACCCAGAGAGTGGTGAGTCTGTGGAATTCTCTGCCTCAGAGGGCGGTGGTGGCCGGTTCTCTGGAGGCTTTCAAGAGAGAGAGATATAGATAGGGCTGTTAAAGATAGCGGAGTCAGGGGATATGGGGAGAAGGCAGGAACTGGGGTACTGATTGTGGGATGATCAGCCGTGATCACTGCCGACTGCAGTGTAATGAGGCTGAGCCGAGAGGCAGAGCAATCTGTCTGAGCAGATCACAGTGCTGCCTAGTGGCAACGGGTGTAATTCCTTCTACAAATAGAATATAGAACAGCATGCGGCAAGGTGGCGCAGCGGGTGGAGCTGCTGCCTCACAGACGGAGACCCAGGTTCGATCCCGACTACGGGCGCTGTCTGTACGGAGTTTGCACGTTCTCCCCGTGACCCGCGTGGGTTTTCTCCGGTTTCCTCCCACGCTCCAAAGACGTGCAGGTTTGTAGGTTAATTGGCTTTGGTAAAATTGTAAATTGTCCCCTAGTGTGTGTAGGGTAGTGTCAGTGTACGGGGTGATCGCCACAGAGAGTGGTGAGTCTGTGGAACTCTCTGTCTCAGAGGGCGGTGGAGGCCGGTTCTCTGGATACTCTCAAGAGAGAGTTAGATCGGGCTCTTAAAGATAGTGGAGTCAGGGGATATGGGGAGAAGGCAGGAACGGGGTACTGATTGGGGATGATCAGCCATGATCACATTGAATGGCGGTGCTGGCTCGAAGGGCCGAATGGCCTCCTCCTGCACCTATTGTCTATTGTCTATAAAACGCACACCTCCAGATTCAGGGGCAGTTTCTTCCCGGCTGTTATCAGGCAACTGAACCGTCCTCTCACCAACTAGAGAGCGGTCCCATCTACCTCACTGGAGACCCTCGGGCTATCTTTAATCGGACTTTACTGGACTTTATCTGGCACTAAACTTTATTCATGTTATTCCTGTTATCCTGTACCTGTACGGGTGTGGACGGCTCGACTGAAATCATGTGTTGTCTTTCCGCTGACCGGTTAGGATGCAACGAATAGTGAAGGGCCCGGATAGAGTGGGTGTGGGGAGGGAGTTTCCACCAGTGGGAGAGCCCAGGACCAGAGGTCACAGCCTCAGAATTAAAGGATGTACCATTAGAAAAGAGATGAGGAGGGGAGGATGTGTTTTTAGCCAGAGGGGCGGAGAATGTATTATCTGTGGGTTTCTTTGCCACAGGCGGCTGTGGACGGCCACAAGTCAGTGGATATTTTTTAAGGCAGAGATAGACAGATTCTTGATTAGTTGCGGATGTCAGGAGAAGGCAGGAGGAATGGGGTTAGGAGGGAGAGATAGATCGGCCACGATTGAATGGCGGAGTAGACTGATGGGCCGAATGGCCTAATTCTGCTGCTAGAACTTATGACGTGAACAAAGAATTTCACTGGTCCTCAGTACATGTAACCTCTAAACTCAACTCCGACTCAAGGATCGGCACCGTACAGGGGGGCACAGTATTCCCTGGATAGACACAGAGTGCTGGAGTAACTCAGCGGGTCAGGCCAGGCATCTGTGGGGCGAAGGAATCGGCGACGTTTCGGGTCAAGACCCTGCTTAAACATTGACGGCCCATCAAGTCTACTCCGCCATTCAATCGTGGCTGATCTATCTCTCCCTCCTAACCCCATTCTCCTGCCTTCTCTCCAAAAACCCTGACACTCGTACTAATAGACAACAGGTGCAGGAGCAGGCCATTCGGCCCTTCGAGCCAGCACCGCCATTCACTGTGATCATGGCTGATCATCCCCAATCAGTGCCCCGTTCCTGCCTTCTCCCCATATCCCCTGACTCCGCTATCTTTAAGAGCCCTATCTAGCTCTCTCTTGAAAGTATCCAGAGAACCGGCCTCGACCGCCCATTGGGTGGCGGTGCTGGCTGGAAGGGCCGAACGGCCACTCCTGCACCTGCTGCCTATTGTCAATGACCGACTCTATTCCCCGGGACTGGGAGTTAGGCGGTGGGGCCGCTCTGGGCCCGCGGAACATTCTGGATGCGGTCAGTTGCTGGCTAAGCACTGCAGCCGGAGGTGAGTGGGTCAGATACGGGCGGGCAGCTGGCGGTGCGGAGATCGGGCCAGATCTGGACGGCAGCGCTAACTGACAGCACCGCCTGTGTTCCCCTTGCACCTAAATAGCTCGCACCGCCCCTGCCCTCAGCGACCCTAAGGTGCTATTTATAAGCGAGCGCACATTCACATCTCCCTCCCGCCACACTGCGCACTGCCACACAGAAACATTATTAACAGATCGGACAGGCTGGATGCAGGGAAAATATCCCCTTGATGTGGGGGAGGGGGGGGGGGGTGGAGTCCAGAACCAGGGGTCAATAGAAAATAGACAATCGACAATAGGTGCAGCAGTAGGCCACTCGGCCCTTCGAGCCAGCACTGTCAAGAGTCTAAAGCCTAAACTAAAAATGACCGTTGTGCGGTGCGGTGTAGATACATAGAAACAGAGGTCTCTCCCACTGGTGGAAACTCCCTCCCCACACCCACTCTATCCGGGCCCTTCACTATTGGGCATCCTAAACGGGTCAGCGGAATAAGACAATACATGATTTCAGTCGAGCCGTCCACACCCGTACAGGTACAGGTACAGTAGGCCATTCGGCCCTTCGAGCCAGCACCGCCATTCAATGTGATCACGGCTGATCATCCCCAATCAGTACCCCGTTCCTGCCTTCTCCCCATATCCCCTGACTCCACTATCTTTAAGAGCCCTATCTAGCTCTCTCTTGAAAGCGTCCAGAGATCCGGCCTCCACCGCCCTCTGAGGCAGAGAGTGAGGGGGTCACACAGTTTAAGAATAAGGGGTCGGCCATTTGGGACTGAGATGAGGAAAGGCTTTCTCACCCAGAGAGTTGTGAATCTGTGGAACTCTCTGCCACAGAAGGCGGTGGAGGCCGATTCACTGGATGTTTTCAAGAGAGAGTTAGATAGACTGTTGCTCTTAGGGGCTAACGGAATCAAGGGATAGAGCTAGATAGGGCTCTTGAAGATAGCGGAGTCAGGGGATATGGGGAGAAGGCAGGAACGGGGTACTGATTGGGGATGATCAGCCGTGATCACATTGAATGGCGGTGCTGGCTGGAAGGGCCAATGGCCTCCTCCTGCACCTATTGTCCATGTTTCAATACCACACCCCACAACGATCCTTTTTAGTTTAGGCTTTAGACTCTTTAGACTTTGGAGATGGGGAAATGAATCAGCCATGATCGCCTAGCAGGGGGGACTCGATGGGCCGAATGTCTGAGGGTGGTTCACGCTACCTCATGGTTTGCTCCTCTTTGTCTCCTCTGCAGAAACATGACATCCCGTGCCTGACCATGTAGCCGCCCCTCCCCCAACCCCAACAACCCCCCACAACCCCCGACCTACTCTTTAGACTTCAGAGCGGAGGCGCAGCGGTAGAGTTGCTGCCTTACAGCGCTCGCAGCGCCAGAGACCCCGGTCCCATCCCGACTACGGGCGCTGTCGGTACGGAGTCTGCACGTTCTCCCCCGTGCCCTGCGTGGGTTTTCTCCGTGATATTCGGTTTCCTCCCACACTCCAAAGACGCGCAGGTGTGCGGGTTAATTGGCCCGGTGTCCGTGTAAACTGTCCCTGGTGTGTGTAGGGTGCGGGGATCGCAGGTCGGCACGGACTCGGAGGGCCGAAGGGCCTGTTTCCGCGCTGTAAACTCTCGAAAAGTAAAACTGAACTAAACAGTGTGGGAACAGGCCCTTCTGCCCACCGAACAAAGAGCACTGTCCTACACACACACCCACACACTAGGGACAATTTACCATTTTTACTGAAGCCAATTAACCTACAAACCGCACATTCAGCTCAGTTTAGCTAATTGTTACATGTACCAAGGTGCAGTGAACAGCTTTTGTCTTTCGAGTGTGCGAGGAAAGTTAGTTTGGTTTAGAGATACAGCACGGAAACAGGCCCTTCTGCCCACTGGGTCCGTGCCGACCAGCAGTCCCCCAACATCAGGAACATGTTTCCTGCATCAAGCCTGTCCAATCCCTTAAGAATTTTACATGTTTCGGTAAGATATCCTCTCATCCTTCTAAATTCCAGTGAATACAAGCCTTTCTTTCATTGAAGGTAGACAAAAGCGCTGGAGGAACTCAGCGGGTGAGGCAGCGTCTACGGAGCGAAGGAATAGGCGACGTTTCGGGCCGAGACCCTTCTTCAGACTGATGTGGGGATGGGGGGGTAGGGGCGGGAAGAAGAAAGGAGGAGGCGGAGGCAGTGGGCTGGGGGAGCTGGGAAGGGGAGGGGAAAGAGGGAGAAAGCAGGGACTACCTGAAATTGGAGAAGTCAATGTTCATCTCATTGTATCACTGACCCGCCATCCCGGGAATTAACCTGGTGAGCCAGCGCTGCCCTCCCTCGATAGAAAGAATGCCCTCAATTGCAAACTGTTCACTCATTTGTTCTTTGTACCTTTTCATACCTCTAATTTCCGTCTCAACTGACTCTCACTGAAGAAGGGTCTCAACCCGAAACGTCACCGATTCCCTTTCTCCACAGATGCTGCCTGACCCGCTGAGTTACTCCAGCACTCTGTGAAACGTCACCTATCCATGTTCTCCACAGATGCTGCCTGACCCGCTGAGTTACTCCAGCACTCTGTGAAACGTCACCTATCCATGTTCTCCACAGATGCTGCCTGACACGCTGAGTTACTCCCATGCACTCTGTGAAAACGTCACCCTATCCGCTGTTCTCCAAGATGCTGCTGACCACTGAGTTACTAATGCCTCCAGCCACTCTGTGAAACGTCACCTATCCATGTTCTCCACAGATGCTGCCTGACCCACAGGTCGGCGTGACAGGGAGGGAGCTGGAGATGTAGGACATGAAGAGCAAGGGCCGGTGAGAGGGAGAACCGGGGTAATGCCTCCAGCTGCAGGCTTCAGGGTCACCTGCAGGAGGCGCCCCCGGGACACAGGGAGGGGAGGGGGAGAGGGAGAGGGAGAGGGAGAGAGGGAGGGGGGAGGAGGAGAGGGAGGGGGTGGTTAGAGAGAGAGGGGAGAAGGGGGGAGAGGGAGGGTATCTTTTGAGGGAGGGGGGGGGAGGGGAGGGAGGGGGTGGAGGCGTGGGGAGTGGGGAGGGGAGAGGGGTGGAGGGAGGGGAGGGGTGAGGGGAGGTTGGAGGGGGGGGGGGGAGGGGGTGAGTGGGAGGGGGAGGGGTGAGGGAGAGGGGGAGGGGAGGGGGAGGGGGTGATGTGGGGGGGGGGTGGGGGGGGGAGGGGAGAGGGAGGGGGAGGGGGAGGGGGAGAGGGGAGGGGGAGGGGGGGGGGAGGAGGGGGAGAGGGAGGGGGGAGGGGGGGGTGGGGGTGGGGGAAGGGGAGAGGGGGAGGAGGGGGGAGGGAGGGGGAGGGGAGAGGGAGGAGGGGTGAGGAGGGGGAGGGGGGAGGGGGTTGGGAGGGCGGATGGGGGGGAGGGGGGGAAGGCTGTGGGTCGGGGGAGGGGGTGGGGGCAGGGGGAGGGGGTGGTGGAGGGGAGGGTGTGGGAGGGGAGGGGGGAGGGGGAGGGGGTGAGGAGGAGGGGGAGAGGGGGGGGAGAGGGATGGGAGAGGGAGGGGGAGGGGGTGAGGGGTGGAGGGGGAGGAGTGGGGGAGTGGTAGGGGGAGAGGGTGAGAGGGAGGGGGAGGGGGAGGGGGAGGGGAGGGGGAGAGGGAGAGGGAGAGGGAGGGGAGGGGGGGTAGGGGGAGGGAGGGAGAGGGTGGGTGAGGAGGGAGAGGGAGAGGGATGGGGGAGAGGGAGGGGGATGGGGGGAGAGGGTGGGGTGAGGGAGGGGATGGGGGTGGGGGTGGGGGGGAGAGGGGAGGGGGAGGGGGGTGGGGAAGGGGGAGAGGGAGGGGGAGGGGAGGAGAGGGAGGGGGAGGTGTAGGGGGTGGGGTAGGGTGAGAGGGAGGGGGAGAGGGGGGAGAGGGAGAGGGGGGAGGGGAGGGGGGAGGGGTGGGAGAGGGAGGGGGAGAGGGAGGGGGAGGGGGTGGGGTGAGAGGAGGGGAGAGGGTGAGGGGGAGGGGGAGGGGGAGGGGGAGGGGGTGGGGGAGGGGGAGAGGGTGCGGGTGGGGGAGGAGGGAGGGGAGGTGGGTGGGGAGGGGGAGGGGGAGGGGGTGGGGGAGGGGGAGGGGGAGAGGGAGGGGGAGGGAGAGGGGAGGGGGAGGGGAGAGGGAGGGGAGGGGTGGAGGGGAGGGAGGGGAGGGAGAGGGAGGGGGAGGGGGAGAGGGGGGGAGGGGGAGAGGGGAGGGGAGGGGGAGGGAGGGAGGGGGAGGGGGAGGAGGGAGGGGGAGAGGGAGAGGGGAGGGTGAGGGGGAGGGAGGGGGAGAGGGAGGGGAGAGGGAGGAGGGAGGAGGGAGAGGGAGGGGGAGGGGGAGGGGGAGGGGGAGAGGGAGAGGGAGGGGGAGGGGGAGTGGAGAGGGGAGGGGAGGGGGAGAGAGGGAGAGGGAGGGGGAGGGAAGGAGGGGGAGAGGGAGGGGAGGGGGAGGGAGGGAGAGGGGAGGGAGGGGAGGGAGGGAGGTGGGAGGGGGAGGGGGAGAGGGAGAGGGAGAGAGGAGGGGGGAGGGGTGGGAGGGATGGAGGGGGAGGGGGAGGATAGGAGGGGGAGAGGGAGAGGGAGAGAGGGGGGGTAGGGGTGGGGAGGGAGGGGGAGGGGGAGAGGGAGAGGGGGGGAGGGGGAGAGGGAGAGGGAGAGGGGGAGGAGGGAGGGGAGAGGGAGGGGGAGGGAGGGGAGAGGGAGGAGGAGAGGGGAGGCGTAGTTTGGAGGTGGGAGGTTTGTCTTTTAGGGGGTGGGAGAGAAGGGGGAGAGGGGTGGGGAGAGAGGGGGGGTGGAGGGGGAGGGGGAGAGTGGAGGGTAGGGGGACCCCCACCCCCCCACCCCCCCCCCCCCCCCCCCCCCCCCCCCCCCCCCACCCCAGGGAGAGGTCTTTGCGAGGGGAGGGGGAGGGGGAGGGGGAGGGGGGAGAGGGAGGGGGAGAGGGAGGGGGAGGGGAGAGGGGGAGAGGGAGGGGAAGGGGGAGGGTGGAGAAAGCGAAGAGAGGAGAGAGGAGAGATGGGGGAGTGGGAACTGTCTCAGTACACCGAGCACGAGGGGCCGACCGGACTTGGAACTTTGAATAAAAGCGGCAAAACATGGCAGCGCCAACACGTGTAATATACGCAAAAAGAACTTCACTGTTTAGTTGCATACGTGACAAATAAAGCACGATTAAACTATTATGTCCTACGTACTATAAATCCATGTTCATAAGTGATAGGAGCAGAATTAGGCCATTCGGCCCATCAAGTTTACTCCACCATTCAATCATGGCTGATCTATCTCTCCCTCCTAACCCCATTCTCCTGCCTTCTCCCCACAACCCCTGACACCCGCACTAATCTAGAATCTATCTATCTCTGCCTTTAAAATATCCACTGACTTGTGGCCTCCACAGGCGTCCCACAGATTCACCGCCCTCTGGCTGAAGAGATTCACCCCCATCTCCTTCCTAAGGAACGTCCTTTAAATCTGAAGCTGTGACCTCTGGTCCTCTGGAACTGCAGATGCTGGTAACTCGAAGGTAGACACAAAGTGCTGGAGTAACTCAGCGGGTCAGGCAGCAACTCTGGAGAAAAGGAATTGGCGACGCTTCGGGTTGGACTGAAGAAGGGTCTCGACCCGAAACGTCGCCAATTCCTTCTCTCCATAGATTCTGCCTCAGCCGCTGAGTTACTCCAGCATTGTGTGTCTACCCGTACTAACCCATTTTTGGCACAGATATGGTGGGCTGAAGGGCCTGTTCCTGTGCTGTCCTGTTCGATGTTCTGCGTACGATTAGAAGATGAAACTATTGGGTTAATCATCAGTTTAAACCCCTCTTAGCGCAGCATGCGGTAGAGTTGCTGCCTCACAGCACCGGAGATCCGGGTTCCATCCCGACTAATAGCCCTGTCCCACGGTACGGGTTCATTCCAAGAGCTCTCCCGAGTTAAAGAAAAATCAAACTCGTGGTCAGCACGGAGAATGAACGTAGCGGGTACGTCGGAGCTCGGGGACGTCTCTCAGCGGCTCGTAACGCTAACGGCGGGTACTCGGGAAGACTCGCTAACGGCAGGTAAGCACGGGAAGACTCGTGAAGATTTTTCAACATGTTGAAAAATGTCCACGAGAGCCCCGAGTACTCTTGGAATGAACTC
Organism: Okamejei kenojei; assembly: GCA_035221665.1. Taxonomy (NCBI): domain Eukaryota; kingdom Metazoa; phylum Chordata; class Chondrichthyes; order Rajiformes; family Rajidae; genus Okamejei; species Okamejei kenojei. Next base: position 29,425 of record JAVHYY010000843.1, read on the forward strand.
GCACCGTGGGACAGGGGTTTAAGGGCGCTGTCCGTCTGGAGTTTGTACGTTCTCCCCGTGACCTGCGTGGGTTTTCTCCGGGTGCTCTGGTTTCCTCCCACAATCGCAAAGACGTGCAGGTTTGAGGGTGAATCGGCGTTGGTTAAATTGTATATTGTACCTAGTGTGTGTAGGGTAGTGCTAGTCTTAGCGGGGATCGCTGGTCGGCACGGACTCGGTGGGCCGAAGGGCCTGTTTCCACGCTGTATATCTAAAATCTAAAGCCTGGGTTTGTAGGTTAATTGGCCCTCTATAAATTGTGTAGTGTGTAGGGAGTGGATGAAAAAGTGGATAACATAGAACTCGTGTGAACGGGTCATCGCTGGTCAATAGACAACAGACAACAGGTGCAGGAGGAGGCCATTCAGCCCTTCGAGCCAGCACCGCCATTCACTGTGATCATGGCTGATCATCCCCAATCAGTACCCCGTTCCTGCCTTCTCCCCATATCCCCTGACTCCGCTATCTTTAAGAGCCTATCTAGCTCTCTCATTGAAAGTATCCAGAGAACCGGCCTCCACCGCCCTCTGAGGCAGAGAATTCCACAGACTCACCACTCTCTGTGTGAAAAAGTGTTTCCTCGTCTCCGTTCTAAATGGCTTACCCCTTATTCTTAAACTAATGGTTAAGTGAGGTGGTGGCGAAGAGTGTCCTTGGGCATCTGCATTGAGCAGTGATCCAGCCTGGCTTTGGCTCCAGTCCTTGCTTCATCTCCGCGCCGTCTCCGGGCCAAGTAATAAATCCCTTTGCATCTGGGACCTCTTCCAAACTCAGGCCCAAACATGGGCAGACGAAGCCTAGGTAGTGGCCTCTGCCAACTGCGTCCAACACCGGAATCCTTGCCAATTCGACGTTCCCCGTCCCTCCCCCTCCCCATGCAGCCAACCCAAGTGTCACCATTACCCTCCCCTCCCCTCCCAATCTCTTGTCGAGGTTAGTCTTACGATGAGCAAGCATTTGCAGGAGACACTTCCCTCCCCCCCCCCCCACCACATCCAAAGATCCGTCTGCATCATGAACAACACACTCCAGGCAAACTCTGAGCCTTAGACGTTTATACCTCAGAGATACAGGCCCTTCGGCCCATCATGTCCGTGCCGACCAGCGATCACCCCGTTCGCTAGAACTATCCGACACACACTGGCGGACAACTTTACAATTTTAATCGAAGCCCAATTAAGCTACAGAGCCGAACGCACGTCTTTGGAGTGTGGGGGGGGGGGGGGGAACCCGGGGAAAACCCACGCAGGTCACGGGAGAGGAACGTGCGAACTCCGCACAGGCAGCACCCGTGGTCAGGATGGAACCCGGGCCTCCGGCGCTGCGAGGCGCAACACTACCGCGACTGACCCCAGCTCGCCAGTATCCTGCCCAGATGGGATAAGCGGACGGCCGGCTATGATTCACTGGATAGAAATCTTACACTGAAGGAGGGGGTAAAATTGTGCGTTCAATCTTATCTCCAGGGATCTGAATGTGCAATCGAGACATTTCACATCAAGTGGCAGGTGTAGAGTTACAAATGTAAAGAGACCTCACAGTCACGGCCGCACAGCATGAAAACAAGGTCCCGTTGGCCCAACTTGCCCATGTCAACAGACCTGCCCCATCTGTCTCGAGTGGACGTTTCCACTAAAGGGGGAATCTGGGACCGGAGAGGCAACAGCCTCAAAAAATAAAGGACGATCCTTTGGGAAGGAGATGAGGAGGAATTTCCTTAGTCGGAGGGGACTTGGGAGCGCTGGTGCAGGATTCCCACAGAGTTAACCTGCAAGTTGAATCGATAGACAATAGACAACAGGTGCAGGAGGAGGCCATTCGGCCCTTCGAGACAGCACCGCCATTCAATGTGATCATGGCTGATCATCCCCAATCAGTACGCTTGGTCCATAACCCTCCAAACCTGTCCTATCCACGTATCTGTCCAACTGTTTCTTAAACTTAAACTAATACTTGCTGGTGTTTGGAAGAATGAGGGGGGACCTCATTGAAACTTCCTGAAAGACCTGGATACAAACATAGAAAATAGGTGCAGGAGGAGGCCATTCGGCCCTTCGAGCCAGCACCGCCATTCAATATGATCATGGCTGATCCATCCAATCAGTATCCTGTACCTGCCTTCTCTCCATACCCCCTGATCCCTTTAGCCACAAGGGCCTATCTAACTCTCTCTTAAATATAGCCAATGAACTGGCCTCAACTACCTTCTGTGGCAGAGAATTCCAGAGACCTTCAGAGACTCACCACTCTGTGTGAAAAATGTTTTCTCATCTCGGTCCTAAAAGATTTTCCCCCTTATACTTAAACAGTGACCCTTGTTCTGGACTTCCCCAACATCGGGATCAAATCTTCCAGCTGCATCTAGCCTGTCCAACCCTTTAAGAATTTTGTAAGTCTCTATAAGATCCCCCCCTCAATCTTTCTAAATTCCGCGAGCAAGCATAAAACAAAGTACAAGCCGAAGTCTATCCAGTCTTTCTTCATATGAAGTCCTGCCATCCCAGGAATCAGTGGTGAACCTTCTCTGTACTCCCTCTATGGCAAGAATGTCTTTCCTCAGATTAGGAGACCAAAACTGTATGCAATACTCCAGGTGTGGCCTCACCAAGACCCTGTACAACTGCAGTAGAACCTCCCTGCTCTTGTACTCAAATCCTTTTGCTATGAGTAGAGTGGATGTGGAGAGGAAGTTTCCACGAGTGGGAGAGTCTAGGACCAGAGGGCACAGCCTCAGAATTAAAAGGATGTTCCTTTAGGAAGGAGATGAGGAGGAGATTTCTTTAGCCAGAGGGCGGTGTGTGAATCTGTGGGATTCTTTGCCACAGGCGCTGTGGAGGCCCACAATATCAGTGGATATTTCTGAGGCAGAGATAGATAGATTCTTAATTAGTACGGGTGTCGGTTACGGAGAAGGAAAGGAGAATGTTGGTTGGGGACACAGACAATAGTGTGCAGGAGGAGGCCATTCAGCCCTTCGAGCCAGCACCGCCATTCAATGTGATCACGGCTGATCATCCCCAATCAGTACCCCGTTCCTGCCTTCTCCCCATCTCCCCTGACTCCGCTATTTTTAAGAGCCCTATCTAGCTCTCTCTTGAAAGCATCCAGAGAACCGGCCTCCACCGCCCTCTGAGGCAGAGAATTCCACAGACTCACCACTCTCTGTGAGAAAAAGTTGTTCCTCAGATAAAAAAATGTTTTTTATAGAGGGGTGAAGATTGAAAGATTGAAAGGTAAATTATTGAACCAGGCAGAATGCACACAAAAGTTTTTTACTGTATGACAATAACAAACCAATGGATTATCCACGAGAAATGGCAGAGAATTGTGGACGCAGCCCAGACCGTCACACACACACAAACCAACCTCCCTCCCATCGACTCCATCTACACCTCGCGCTGCCCCGGCAAGGCCAGCAGCATCATCAAGGACCAGTCTCACCCCTCCCCCCGGGGTCACTCCCTCTTCTCCCCTCTCCCATCGGGCAAGAGGTACAGAAGTGTGAAAACGAACGCACACACCTCCAGATTCAGGGACAGTTTCCTCCCGGCTGTTATCAGGCAACTGAACCGTCCTCTCACCAACTAGAGAGCGGTCCTGACCTCCCATCCACCTCATTGGAGACCCTCGGACTATCTTGAATCGGACGTTTACTGGAGTTTTATGTGTATCCGTTTACTAGGGCGGCATCGTGTTGGCGCAGCGGGTAGAGCTGCTGCCTCACGGCTCCAGCGACCGGGGTATCACCATGACTACGGGTGCTGTCTGTGTGGAGTTTGTTCGTTCTTGCCGTGGCCTGGGTGGGTTTTCTCCGGGTGCTCCGGTTTCCTCCCACACTCCAAAGATGTGCAGGTTTGTAGGTTAATTGGCTTTGGTAAATACCGTACATTCTCCCTAGTGTGTGTAGGATATTGTTCGTGTCCCACCCATCGATTGCCGGTCAGCACGGACTCGGTGGGCCGAGTGGCCTGAATCCGAGCTGCATTTCTAGATTAAACTAAAGGAGGGTCTTCACACAGGTGGGTGTCGCGGATGAGCTGCCACAGGAGGTAGTCGAGGCTGGGACTATCACAACAGTTGGACAGGTGCATGGTTAGGAATGGCTTGGAGGCAGGTTCTCTGGATGCTTTCTAGTGCTCTTAAAAATAGCAGAGTCGGGGATATGGGGGAAGAAGGCAGGAACGGGGTTTTGGGAATGATCATATCAATAATAACTTGCCGACCTCCTCCTGATTGTCAAGCCGAAGACCTCCCCTTCACAACAAAGTAGACCTCCCCTTCACAAAGTCCTATTGTCATTGTAAACGTACTTTAGATTACCCAACAACAGGCGAGCACTTCCATTGTTATCGGCCCTCTGCTTGTCAGGTGTTTGTTCTGTCAATAGACAACAGGTAGGTGTAGTTAGGCATTCGGGCCCTTCAGTAGGGGAGCCGCACCGACATCGAAAGCCAGCACTCGCCATTCATGTGATCATCCGTACCCCGTGGGGCTATTTTTAGAACGGCCCTATCTAGCTCTCTCTTGAGTAACCAGGAAACCGGCCACCGCCCTCTGAGGCAGAGGGGAATTCCACAGAATAAGTGTGAAAAAATTGTATCCTCGTCTCCGTTTCTTAATGGCTCACCCCTTATTCTTAAACTGGGGCCTCTGGTTCTGGACCTCCCGCTTCAGAAACATGGGGGGGAAACATGTTTTCTGCCGCTAGAAAACCCCTTCTTAATAATATGGACTTGTTTCAATAAGATCCCCTCTTCATTCCTTCTAAACTCCAGAGGATTTTTTCTTGTCTCCAACTGTGGAGTCTGGAAGACGGGTCGCCAGCAATCTGAAGAAGGGTGTTCGGAATATTCGTTTTCGCCAGAGATGCTGCCTGTCCCGTGATAACTCCAGTCTATTTTAAATGGAGCGCCTGGTCAGAATGGATGAGGACGGTTGCTCCGTGCAGCGTGATTATAAACTACACTGTAACGATGTGAGTCTTTCTTCGATCTTCGGAGAGTTGGGAGAGGTCTAACTACTATCTGATAGACCATCGGCTCTTGATCAGACTTTCTGGCTTTTACCGTGTGCAGATTATTCCCTTTTATCCTGCGTACACTGTCGGGGATTGTTTTTTTAAATCGGTTCTGTCCTTCGCCTGACTGGTTAGCACGCAACAAAAGCTTTTCACTGTACCTCGGTACACGGGACAGTAAACTACACTTGTCCCTCCCCTCCCACCTCCAAATTAAAAGAGCCCGCGGTCCGAGAGTTGATGGGCCGAATGGCCTTCTTCCGAGTCTTGATTCTCCTTGCAGGGTGACCAAAGTTCTAATTAAGGCTCCGGTTTCCTCCCACACGCCAAATACGTACAGGTCTGTAGGATAATTGGCTTGGGTGAAAAAATTGGAAATTGTCCCCTAGTGTGTGTGTGTGGGGGATAGTGTTAATGTACGGGGATGATGGCGGGTCGGCACGGACCCGGTGGGCCGAAGGGCCTGTTTCCATGCTGTACTAGATCTAAAGTAAATCCCCAAAGACCTGCAGGTTTGCAGGTAAATTGAGTTCTATAACTTGTCCCCCTAATGTGTGTCTCCTAATCTGAGGAAAGACATTCTTGCCATAGAGGGAGTACAGAGAAGGTTCACCAGACTGATTCCTGGGATGGCAGGACTTTCATATGAAGAAAGACTGGATAGACTCGGCTTGTACTCGCTAGAATTTAGAAGATTGAGGGGGATGCAGGCTATTTGCAGGAAGATTGTTCCTGTTGGGGAAGTCCAGGACAAGGGGTTCACAGTTTAAGGATAAGGGGAAATCTTTTAGGACAAGATGAGAAGATCTTTTTTCACACAGAGAGTGGTGAGTCTGTGGAATTCCTGCCACAGTAGGGTAGTTGAGGCCAGTTCATTGGCTATATTTAAGACGGGAGTTAGATGTGGCACACAGGCTAAAGGGATCAATATGGAGAGAAGGCAGGTACGGGATACTGAGTTAGATGATCAGCCATGATCATATTGAATGGCGGTGCAGGCTCGAAGGGCCGAATGGCCTCCTCCTGCACCTGTTGTCTATGTTTATGTGTGTAGGATAGTGCTTTTGTGTACGGGGGTGAGCACTGGTCGGCACGGACGCGGTGGGCCGAAGGGCCCTGTTTCCACGCTGTATCCCTGAACTAAACTAAATGATATGGTGAAAACAAGAATCCTTCACGCTGGACCTGTTGTGCCCCGCAGTACAGCACGACAGAGCCATAACTGGGCACCTTGCCCTCACTAACAAATGGATGCAGACATCATCCAGAGCCACACAAAAAGCAGGCAGGATAAAACTCACCCTCTGATGTCTGCGTAAACCATTCCACGACTCTGCTCGGGCTCCTAACTTTTATTTCCTCGCCTCGCCCCTCGAAGTTTTTTGTGGTGGAGGAGAATTTCGGTCTGGGTTTCTTGCCGCTGTCTTCTCTTCCCTCCCTCTCTCTCCCTGCTAGCCCCTCGCTCTTGCCTCCTCCCCCCCAACCCCCCCCCCCCCGCGGGTATCACACAGAGGAGGGGAGGTGGTGCGAGCCTCTAATCTGCGGCATTCTCCTCCACCGAGCGAGGCGAAGGCCACAGAACTCTCCCAGTCCTGACGCCAGCTGACACACGGATTCCAGCTTTCATAATCAACACTTTCCTTTTAACCCCCGCCTCTCCGCTTCCCCCACCCCCGCGCCCTCAGGTCCGGCAAGAGACGTTCCACGGTTTGTCGTCACCCGCGCAAAGCTCTTGCCCTGCGGGCTATCCGGTCAGCGGGAAGACGGCACGCGATTACAATCGAGCCGCCCACAGCGGCCAGATACACGATAAGGGAATAACGTTCAGTGCAAGACCAGCAGTAAAGTACTTGATTAGTACACGGTGTCAGGGAGCGCGGGGAGAATAGACCACAGGCCATTCGAGCCAGCACCGCCTGCCATTCAATAGACAATAGACAAGAAGACATTTGGCCCTTCTAGCTTATCCAATCCCTTCAGAATTCATTGTTCTTTATCTCTCCACATCACCGTCTATATCTCTCGTTTCCCTGATCCCTGACCAGTCTGAAGAAGGGTCTCGACCCGAAACGTCGCCTATCTCCTTCGCTCCTTAGATGCTGCTGCACCCGCTGAGTTTCTCCACCCTTTTGTGTACCTTCAGAATTTTATATGTTTCTATAAGATCCATAAGGCGTATAACTATGATGCTATAACATAGAAACATAGACAATAGGTGCAGGAGTGGGCCATTCGGCCCTTCGAGACAGCACCGCCATTCAATGTGATCGTGGCTGATCATCCCCAATCAGTTCCCCGTTCCTGCCTTCTCCCCATATCCCCTGACTCCGCTATCTTTAAGGGCCCTATCTAGTTCTCTCTTGAAAGCATCCACCGCCCTCAGAGGCAGAGAATTCCACAGACTCACTACTCTCTGTGAGAAAAAGTGTTTCCCCGTCTCTGTTCTAAATGGCTTACCCCTTATTCTTAAACTGTGGCCCCTGGTTCTGGACTCCCCCAACATCGGGAACATGTTTCCTGCCCCTAGCGTGTCCAAACCCTTAATAATCTTATATGTTTCAATGAGATCCCCTCTCATCCCCTCATTCGATGTGATCATGGCTGATCAAGGCAGGAGAATGGGGTTGGGAGGGGAGAGATAGATCAGCCATGATTAAATGGCGGAGTAGACTGGATGGGCAGAGTGGCCGGAATGTCACTCCAATCACCTTATGATCAACACCAACCTTATGCTCCAAAGTCTTTAGTTTAGTTTCGAGATACAGCACGGAAACAGGCCCTTCGGCCCATCGAGTCCGCGCCGACCAGCGATCCCCGCACACTAACACTATCCCACACACACTAGGGGGCAGTTTACATTTATACCAAGCCACTTAACCGACAAACCTGGACGTCTTTGGAGTGTGGGAGGAAACCAGAGCGCCCGGAGAAAACCAACGCAGGTCACGGGGAGAACGTGCAAACTCCGTACAGACAGAGCAAAATTAAGTCATTCAGCCCCTCAAATCTACTCTACCATTCAATAATGGCTGATCTATCTCTCCCTCTCAACCCCATTCTCCTGCCTTCTCCCCGTAACCCCTGACACCCGCACTAATCAAGAATCTATCAACATCTGCCCTAAAAATACACAATGACGTCTGTGGCATGAATTCCACAGATTCACCACCCTCTGAGTAAAGAAATTCTTCCTCATCTCCATTCTAAAGGAAGTCCTTTATTTCTGAGTCTGTGCCCTCTGGTCCTAGACTCTCCCACCAGTGGAAACATCCTCTCCACATCCACTCTATCCAGGCCTTTCACTATTTGGGAAGTTTCAATGAGGTCCCCCCTCATCCTTCTAAACTCCAGCGAGTACAGGCCCAGCGCCGACAAACGCTCATCATATGTTAACCCGCTCATTCCTGGGATCGTTACAATTTCAAATCATTCACTGCCACTGCCTGGAATTCTCTGCCTCAGTGGGCGGTGGAGGCCGGTTCTCTGGATGCTTTCAAGAGAGAGCTAGATAGGGCTCTTAAAGATAGCGGAGTCAGGGGATTTGGTGAGAAGGCAGGAACGGGGTACTGATTGTGGATGATCAGCCATGATCACATTGAATGGCGGTGCTGGCTCGAAGGGCCGAATGGCCTCCTCCTGCACCTATTGTCTATTGTCTATTCACTAACATTTATTATCATTAGTTTATGTTAGTTTAGTTTAGATTAGTTTAGTGATACAGCACGGAAACAGGCCCTTCGGCCCACCGAGTCCGCGCCGACCAGCGACCCCCGTGCTATCCCACACACACCACGGACAACCTTTACCTGAAGCCAATTAACCTACAAACTTGTACATCTTTGGAGTGTGGGAGGAAACCGGAGCACCTGGAGAAAACCAGGATCAAACCTGTATCTCTGGTGCAGTGAGGTGGCAACTTGAAACATAGACAATAGGTGCAGGAGTGGAGCTAAATCGAACTCTCTCTTGAATTACTTCAGTGGAAAAATTGGCCTCCACAGCCTACTACTATCCACCTCGTTGGAGAACGAGCCCCTTAGCACCCCCACTGTACACATTACAGATGTGATAGGCATGGCTGTGATCACGGCTGATCATCCACAATCAGTACCCCGTTCCTGCCTTCTCCCCATATCCCCTGACTCCGCTATCTTTAAGAGCCCTATCTAGCTCTCTCTTGAAAGCATCCGGAGAACCGGCCTCCACCGCCCTCTGAGGCAGAGAATTCCACAGACTCACCACTCTCTGTGAAAAAAGTGTTTCCTCGTCTCCGTTCTAAATGGCTTACCCCTTATTCTTAAACTGTGTGGCCCCTGGTTCTGGACTCCCCCAACGTCGGGAACAATAAACTAAACTAAACTAAACTAACGCGTAGGAGGGAACTGCAGATGCTGGTTTACCCCGAGGATAGGTGCAAAATGCTGGAGTAACTCAGCGGGACAGGCAGCATCTCTGGAGCGAAGGAATGGGTGGCGTTTCGGGTCGAGACCCTTCTTCAGACAGGACTAAAATGTCAAAGCCACTCCTTCTCTCCAGAGATGCTGCCTGTCCCGCTGAGTCACTCCAGCGTTTTGTGTCTAAACTAATCTATTCAGGTAGTTAAGTATCCTTTAGAATGATCACAGATTTTTTTCATATCAAAGATTGGAAAAGATTTCGAAGAAACTGAACTCACGGTTTTAACTGTGAGGATATCGAACTATGCAGTTGTTATAGAACGACATACAAAGGTCCTGCTGTGAACAGGCAGTGGCTAACATGTAAAGAATGAATTCACAGAGTGGAGTACATATATTTCCCTTTAAGGTATTGAGAACCAAGAGGGGAGCTGCCCGTCCCGTGACTAGCTGTGGAAGTTAAGGATAGTGTTAGGATCAAAGAGAGGTTTTGGAAGTTTGCCAGACACGGTCTTCAGTCTTGGAGATAGGCACGGAGTGCTGGAGTAACTCAGGCAGGCAGCATCATGGCTCAGCGGGTCAGCAGCATCTTGTGGAGGACATGGATAAAGGTGGAGCGTTTCACAGTGTGCTGGAGTAAACTCAGCGGGTCAGGCAGCATCTGTGGGACAACGTGGATAGGCAAGGGATATTTGGACCAGTGGCACCCCGTACACCAGCACTATCCTACACATAGGGACAGTTCCACAAATCTTACTCGAACCAATTAGGCCACAAACCTGTACGTCTCTGGATTATGGGAGGAAACTGGAGCACCTGGAGAAAGCCCACACGGTCTTGGATGAACTCCTGATTTAATGGACCGGGCCTATCTGGCGCTGGAGTGCGGCAGGCAAACTCTATGTTTCGGTTTTGGCTGCGCCTCACGTGCCGCGCCAGGGGTGGGATCTTTTTTTAAATCTTCAGAAAAGGTTTTATGTAACTCATTAGAAATGAACACAGAACGGCACAAAAACAGGCCCTTCGGCCACAAATGGCCTCGTGCCGAGCATTTTTGATGCCAACACCAATCTTAGCTTTATCTGCCCGCATGTGGTGCATATCCCTGCTTCTAGGGGGGAAGGGTACATTTCTTGCTATTGAAGGGAGGCCCAGCGTTAGGGGTCACCAGGTTAATTCCCCGAGGATGGCGCGATGGTGGGACTGTTATTGGTGAGAGATGGAACGAGAGAATGGAGCGGCTGCGGGCATTTGTTGAACACTCTGGAGTTTAGAAGGATGAGAGGGGACTCATCTAGTGAAACATTTTCCAATTATTAAGGGTTTCGACATTCGCGAGAGAGGGAAACATGTTCCCGATGTTGGGGGAATCCAGAAACCAGGGGCCACAGTTTAAGGAATAAGGGGTTGGGTTAAGACCATTTTATAGAACGGAGATAACAGGAAACACTTTTTCAACAGGGGAGTGTGTAGAGTCTGTGGAATTTCAGTCTGGCTCAGAAGGTCAGTGGAGTCCCATTCCTCTCGATGCTTTTCAAGAGAGAGTTTGATTGAGTCTTAGATGCTCTTAAAGTATGGCTGGAGTCATGAAGGGATGATCAGCACAATGGCGGGTGCTGGTTGTAGGGCCGAATGGTCTCCCCCTGCACCTCCCATTTATGTTTACTCATTGTCTATATGTGACCGAGGGCTAGGGAAGGAACGGGGGTAATGATGGGGGATGATCATCCATGATCACATGAATGGCCAAATGACCTACCTCTGCACCAATTTGCCATTCCCTGCATATCCATGAGCTTAATCCAAAAGCCTCTTAAAAACACCAACCCTCATATCTGCCTCCACCCCAACCCTGGCAGCCCGTTTTCCAGGCACGCCACCACCTTTCAGATTCCATTGTAAAAAAAAACCTGCCCCACACCTCAACACATCTCCTTTAACGTAGCCCCCTCTCACACGTAACTTAAAGCTGCGCCCTCTAGTCTTTGATTTCTATAAAAAGGTTTGAATGTCTACCGCATCTACGGACCGCAAAATTCTCTCTACTTCTATCCGGTTCCCATCAATCTCCGACAGTGTGGTGAAAAAATATCCAAGTCTAGCTTTCAAACCCTAACTTCACTCTGCGGGTGAGGCAGCATCCAGTATGGAGCGAAGGGGATGATCGGGACGAAGTTCGGGTCGAGACCCTCTTTCTTAGACTTGATGTGTTATGCGATTGTAGGTGTGGGGGGGGGGGTGGAAAGGCGAAGGAGGGCGGGACAGTGTGCTGTTGGGAGAGCTGGGAAGGGGAGGGGAAGGGGGGGGAGAAAAGCAGGACTACCTGAAATTGAGAATTATTCAATGTTTTTCCCGTTGTCCTATGGGTGTATCGTAAAACTACCCGAAATACTCAAGAAAATATGAGGTGCTGCTCCTCCAATTTGCGGTGGGACTCACTCTGGCCATGGAGGAGGCCCAGGACTGAAAGGTCGGATTGGGAATGGGAGGGGGAGTTGAAGTGCTGAGCCACCGGGAGATCAGGTTGGTTATTGCGGACCGAGCGGAGGTGTTGGGCGAAGCGATCGCCAAGCCTGCGCTTGGTCTCACCGATGTAGAGAGCTGACACCTAGAGCCACTGTATGAGGCCACTTATTGAAACATATAAGATTATTAAGGGTTTGGACACGCTAGAGGCAGGAAACATGTTCCCAATGTTGGGGGAGTCCAGAACCTGGGGCCACACAGTTTAAGAATAAGGGGTTGGCCATTTAGAACGGAGACGAGGAAACACTTTTTCACCCAGGAGTGGTGAGTCTGTGGAATTTCTCTGACACAGAGGCGGGTGGGAGGCGGTTCTCTGGAGGGCTTTCAAGAGAGAGATATAGATAGGGCTCTTAAAGATAGCGGAGTAGCTGACACCTAGAGCAGCAGACATACCGTACATAAATGTAATACCGGACATGTATACAGTCAGGCCAGACTCAAGGCCAATAGGTAGAGCAAAGGGGAAGATACAGAGCGCAGAATGTAGTTCTCAGCATATGTAGGAGCACAGTTCCAGGATGACAATAGACAAATAGGTGCAGGAGGAGGCCATTTGCCCTTTCGAGCCAGGCACCGCATTCAATGGATATGGTGATTCATCACCAATCAGTACCCCGTTCCCTGCCTTCTCCCCATATCCACTGACTCCGCTCTCTTTAAGAGCCTATCTAGCTCTCTTCTAGAAGCATCCAGAGAACCTGGCCTCCACGTCCTTGAGGCAGAGAATTCCACAGACTCACCACTCTTGTGTGGGAAAAGGTGTTTCTTCGTCTCCGTTCTAAATGGCTTTTACCCTTATTCTTAAACTGTGGCCCCTTGGTTCTGACATCCCCCGCATTAGGAACATGTCCTCGATGGGGTAGAGGTGAATGGGACAGTTACCCTTAGCTATGGGAAGGGCGTTCAGGTAAGCTGAATAAACAGACGGGATGAAGCTGTTCCTGGTCTGGTGGGGCGCGCTTTTCAAGCTTCTGTACCTTCTGCCGGACAGGAGCGGAGGCGATCTCGCTCTCCCGCGCACCCCCCCCCCCCCATGACCCGCGCGCCGGGGGACAAAAGTGTGTGATTGCCCAGTTGAATAAATGAATGAAACGTTGTTTTAAGAAGGAACTGCAGTTGCTGGAGAATGATGGTGGCACCTCAAAAGGCTGGAGAAATCAGCGGGTGCAGCAGCATCTAAGGAGCGAAGGAGATGGCGACTCTTCCTTTCGTTTCGGGTCGAGACCCTTCTTCAGACTGGTCAGGGATCAGGGAAACGAGAGATATAGACGGTGATGTGGAGAGATAAAGAACAATGAATGAAAGATATGCAAGAAAGTATCGTGATTAAAGGAACAGGCCATTGGTTAAAGCTGTTTGTACGTTTATTGACCGAGTATTCACATACAAGGAATTTGCCTTGGTGCTCCGCCCGCAGGTGACAACAGTGCCAAGTTGGTTGTGTTTCCAAGACAATGTTGCGTGTAGATGGAGTCTTAGTCTATCTGGCCTGACTGGATAGCACGCAGGACCCAGCTTTTCACTGTACCTCAGTACACGGCATAATAACAAACCTCAACCTATTAATGTCATGTCCCCAACCAATAACCCGTGCCTGCCTTCTCCCCATATCCCTTGACTCCACCAGCCCCTAGAGCTCTATCTAACTCTCTCTTAAATCCATCCAGTGACTTGGCCTCCACTGCCCTCTGTGGCAGGGAATTCCACAAATTCACAACTCTCTGGGTGGAAAAGTTTTTTTTCACCTCAGTTTTAAATGGCCTCCCTTTTATTCTAAGACTGTGGCCCCTGGTTCTGGACTCGTCCAACATGGGAAAATTTTTCCTGCATCTGCTTGTCCGGTCCTATTTATAATTTTCTATGTTTCTATAAGATTCCCCCTCAATCCTTCTAAAACTCCAGTGAATACAAGCCTAGGTCTTTTCCATCTTTCCACATACGACAGTCACCGCCATCCGGGGAATTTAACCTTGTGAACCTACGCTGCACTCCCTCAATAGCAAGAATGTCCGTTTCCTCAAATTAGTGAGACCAAATACTGTTACACCAATATCTCCAGATGTGTGGTCTCACCAGAGCCCTATACAAATGTCATTGATCTGTAATTTTCACACCTTACCCTTCCATATCTCTCAATCTCCCTCTCCCCCAGTCTCAGTCTGAAGATGGGTCTCAAAACCCGAAACGTCGCCCATTCCTCCCCTCCAGAGATGCTGCCTGTCCCGCTGAGTTACTCCAGCATTTAGAGTCTATATACCATACATATATATCTATTGGAGCGGCAGGGTGTGCAGCGGGGGAGCTGCTGCTCACAGCGCAGAGACCCGGGTACCGATTCCTGGACCACGGGGCACTGTCTGGGCGGAGTTTGCACGTTCTCCCCGTCACCCGCGTGGGTTTTCTCCGGGTGCTCCGGTCTCCTCCCGCACTCCAGAGATGTGCAGGCTTGTAAGTTAACTGGCTTGGCTAAACATGAAACATTCTCCTTGGCGTGTAGGATAGGTGCCAGTGTGCAGGGATCGCTGGGCAGCACGGACCCAGTGGGCCGAAGGGCCTGTATCTCAAAACTAAACTAAAATAAATGCAATCAGGTCAAACTCCAGGCCAATAGGTAGAGCAAAGGGGAGGATACACAGTGCAGAATATAGTTCTCAGCATTGTAGAGCATCAGTTCCTCAGACAATGTCCAAAGGTGGGTCTCGTGTAGATGGGGCATCTAGGTCAGCATGGGCATGTTGGGCCGAAGGGCCTGTTTCCAAACTGAATCACTCTATGACTCTCTCCCTCTCCCTATATCTCCCTCTCTCTCGGATATATATATTTTATATCCCCTCCTCTCTCTCCCTCTCTCTCTCTCAACCCACTCTCTCAGTATATCTATATCTCCCTCTCTCTCTCTCCCCCTCTCTCACTATCTAATTTCCATCTCTCTCTCTATATATATATATATATTATATCTCTCTCTCCACCTCTCTCCCTGGTGCTGGCGACGTCTCTCTGGCCCCAGTTGCTCTGGGCCGGGCTGGGCCGGGCCCGGGCTGGGCGGGCTGGGCTGGGCCGGGCTGGGCTGTCTGGGCCGGGCTGGGCCGGGCTGGGCTTGGGCGGGCCGGGTCCGGGCCGGGCCGGGCCGGGCTGGGCTGGGCTGAGGCCGGGCTTGGCTGGGTCTGCGCTGGGCTGGGCTGGGCTGGGCCGGGCTGGGCTGGGGCCGGGCTGGGCTGGGCCGGGGCTGGGCCGGGGGCTGGGCCGGGGCTGGGCTGGGCCGGGCTGGGCTGGTGCTGGGCTGCGCTGGGCTGGGCTGGGTGAGGCCGGAGCTGGGCGGTCCGGGGTGGGTGGGCCGGGCCGGCAGTGTAACCGGAGCCCGTGTTCCTGACCCGTGCAGAATCCAGAGTTGCGCAGATGCCAGTCTTAAAAATGGAAGTTGCCACAAGGGCTGTGACATGGAGCGGCGTGGACGGAGCCGACAGCGTAGGTTACTAACTTGCCCCCGGGATCAGGTCATGTTGCCTCCACACTAACAAACAGCTCTCGCTCACCAATGCAACGGAGCATTAACACCGCAACGCTCAAAAAGATCTCGATTCACCGATCACGTACCATGAAGATACTCCACATCACCACCTCACACTACCTCCTCCACACTCACCACCCCCCTCACCCTTCCCAACACACTCACCCGCTCAGCCTCCTCAACCCGAACCTCTCCCACCCCCCTCACCCCTCACCCTCACACTCACCCCCCCCCCCTCCACTCTCCCCCCTCAACTCCAAGTTTTCTCCGAGAATGCTCGGCTTTCCTCCCCTCCCACACTCCAAAGATGAGGAGGGTTGCAGGTTAATCTGGTATAAGTTGTGTGTGTGTGTGTGTGTGTGTGTGTGTGTGAGTGTGTTGTGGTGTGTGTGAGTGTGAGTGTGTGTGTGTGTGTGTGTGTGTGGTGTGTGTGAGAGTGTGTGTGTGTTTTTTTGTTGTGCCGAGTGTGTGTGTGTGTGAGTGTGAGTGTGAGTGTGTGGTGAGTGTGAGAGTGTGAGTGTGAGTGTGAGTGTATTTTGTGTGTTGTGTGTGTAGTGTGAGTGTGAGAGTGTGAGTGTGAGTGTGAGTGTGAGTGTGAGTGAGTGTGTGTAGTGTGTGTGTGGGTGTGGTAGTGTTAGTGTGAGTGTGTGTGTGTGTGTGGTGGCCTTTTGTTGTGTGTGGTGAGTGTTGTGGTAGTGTTAGTGTGTTAGTGTGGTGAGTGTGAGCAGTGTGAGTGTGTTGTGTGTGTGTGTGTGTGTGTGGTAGTGTTAGTGTGAAGTGTGTGTGTGTGTGTGTGGCCGCGCGCGCGGTGTGTGTGTGTGTGTGTGTGCTGTGTAGTGTGTGTGGTGTGTGAGTGTGGTGTGCGGTGGTGAGTGTGTGTGTGTGTGTGTGTGTGTGTGTGTGTGTTGTGTGTGTGTGTGTGTGTGTGTGTGTGTGTGTGGTGTCTAGTGTTAGTGGGGTGAGTAGTGAGTGTGTTGTGTGTGTTGTGTGTGTGTGTTTGTGTGTGTGTGTGTGTGTGTGTAGTGTTGTGTGTGTGTGGTGTGGTGAGCGTGTGGTGTGTGGTGTGTGTGTGTGTGGGTGTGTGTGGTGTGTGGTGTGTGTGTGTGTGAGTGCCAGTGTTAGTGTGCGGGGGGGGGATCGCTGGTCTGCATGGAGCCGATGGGCTGAAGGGCCCGTTTCCCGCTGTCTCTCTAAACTAAATCACCCCTCTGACCAACAACTGCACTCTCCCCCAGAGCAGCGGCCAACACGACAGAATTGGACACCGGGCTGTGTAACGCGATCGGGGCACTAATCACTTCAAGGTTCGGCCAGTGAGAGGGGGGAGTCTGTACGCTGCGACAAGCAGAAGAGTGGAGACAGACACAGAGTGCCGGAGTAACTCAGCGGGTCAGGCAGCATCTGTGGGGAACATGGATAGGTGTAGGCAGGAGGAGGCCATTCGGCCCTTCGAGCCAGCACCGCCAATCATTGTGATCATGGCTGATCGTCCCCTATCAATAACCCATGCCTGCCTTCTCCCCATATCCCTTGACTCCACTAGCCCCTAGAGCTCTATCTAACTCTCTCTTAAATCCATCCAGTGACTTGGCCTCCACTGCCCTCTGTGGCAGGGAATTCCACAAATTCACAACCCTCCTGTTGAAAAAGATTTTTCTCACCTCAAGTCTTAAATGACCTCCCCTTTATTTTCTAAGAACTTGTGGCCCCTGGTTCTGGACTCGCCCAACTTTGGAACATTTGTCCTGCATCTAGCTTGTCCAGTTCCTTTTATAATTTTATATGTTTACTATAAGGTCCCTCGGCATCATACCTCTAAAACTCCAGTGAATACAAGCCTGGTCTTTTCATTTTCTACATATGACAGTCCCGCCATCCCAGGGATCAATCTCGTGAACCTACGCTGCACTGCCTCAATCTCAAGGATGTCCTTCCTCAAATTAGGAGAGGACATCTCAAGACTGTACGCAATACTACTCCAGATGTGGTCTCACCAGGGAGCCCTATACAACTGCAGAAGAACCTCTTCACTCCTGTATTACCTGAAATCCTCTTATTATGAAGGTACACTCTGTGAAACGTCACCTATCCATGTTCTCCACAAGATGCTGCATGACCCGCTGAGTTACTCCAGCACTCTGTGAAACGTCACCTATCCATGTTCTCCACAGATGCTGCCTGACCCGCTGAGTTACTCCAGCACTCTGTGAAACGTCACCTATCCATGTTCTCCACAGATGCTGCCTGACCCGCTGAGTTACTCCAGCACTCTGTGAAACGTCACCTATCCATGTTCTCCACAGATGCTGCCTGACCCGCTAGTCCCACCTATCTGCATTTGGCCCATATCCTTCTAAACCTGTCCTATCCAGATGGGTACATTTGCAACATTTAGACGGGTACATGCATAGGACAGGTTTAGAGGGATATGGGCCAAATGCAGGCAGGTGGGACTAGTGTAGCTGGGACATGTTGGCTGGTGTGGGCAAGTTGGGCCGAAGGGCCTGTTTGGGAGCGCTATGACCATGACTGTCCTTCATTCATAGCTGATTACAGAGAGAAGGAAGGAAAGATGAGAAGCCATTTTAAAATACTTTGACTGGGGAGGCAGTGTACGGGGAGAACGCAGAGGGGGGCCGGGATCAGAGGTCGTGTTCGGGGAGGGGGAGGGGGAAGAATGTACAGAAGACTTTGCAGGAAATCTCTTCAAGGGGCTCGATTGAACATCCGAACAGAAGGAGAAGCGGAGCTGGAGCAGCATTCTTTCAAAGATAGACGCAAATTGCTGGAGTAACTCAGCGGGACAGTGTGCGGAAGTCTGTGCCTCAGAGGGCGGTGGAGGCCGGTTCTCTGGATGCTTTCAAGAGAGAGCTGGATAGGGCTCTTCAAGATAGCGGAGTCAGGGGATATGGGGGAGAAGGCAGGAACGGGGTACTGATTGGGGATGATCAGCCGTGACCACATTGAATGGCGGTGCTGGCTCGAAGGGCCGAATGGCCTCCTCCTGCACCTGTTGTCTATTGTCTATTGACAGGCAGCATCTCCGGAGAGAAGGAACGGGCGACGTTTTGTGTCGAGACCCTTCTTCAGGTGTATGTCGGAATTGTGTAGGGGGCGGGACTAGAGATGGAAAGAGGTGTAGGGGCTCGCTCACTGAGACAGCGGGGATGTGGGTGGGAGAACTGAGAAAGGGGGAGGGATGGAGAGCGAGGGAAAGCAAGGGCTATCTGAAGTTAGAGAAGTCAATGTTCATACCGCTGGGGTGAAAACTACCCAAGCGGAATATGAGGTGCTGCTCCTCCAATTTGCAGTGGGCCTCACTCTGACCATGGAGGAGGCCCAGGACAGAAAGGTCAGTGTGGGACTGGGAGGGGGAGTTGAAGTGTTTAGCAACCAGGAGATCAGGCTGGTTAAGAATATTCTCTCATCTGGCCCCTCCAGCCTGCCCCACTATTCATGACTGTGAGCAAATCCTGGGCCCGTATCTGAGGGAGGATGTGCCGGCTCTGGAGAGGGTCCAGGGGAGGTTTACAAGAACGATCCCAGGAATGAGGGGGTTAACATATGATGAGCGTTTGTCGGCGCTGGGCCTGTACTCGCTGGCGTTTAGAAGGATGAGGGGGGACCTCATTGAAACTTACAGAACAGTGATAGGCCTGGATAGAGTGGATGTGGAGAGGATGTTTCCGCTGGTGGGAGAGTCTAGGACCAGAGGGCACAGCCTCAGAATTAAAGGATGTTCCTTTTGGAAGGAGATGAGGAGGAATTTCTTTAGTCAGAGGGTGGTGAATCTGTAGAACTCATTACCAACAGAGGACTGTGGAGGCCAAGTCAGTGGATATTTGTAAGACAGAGGTAGATGGGTTCTTGATCAGTACAGGTGTCAGGGGTTATGGGGAGAAGGCAGGAGAATGGGGTTAGGAGGGAGAGATAGATCAGCCACGATTGAATGACGGAGTGGACTCGATGGGCCAAATGGCCTAATTCTGCTCCTAGAACTCAACAGCATTGTGGCCTGCGTGGGTTTTCTCCGGGGGCACCGGTTTCCTCCCACACTCCGAAGACGTGCAGGTGTGTAGGTTAATTAGCTTCTGTCAATTGTAAATTGTCCCTAGTGTCGTGGAGTCACAGAGTGATACAGTGTGGAAACAGGCCCTTCGGCCCAACTCGCCCGCACTGGCCAACACCGTCCCAGCTACACTAGTCCCACCTGCCTGCGCTTGGTCCATATCCCTCCAAACCTGTCCTATCCATGTACCTGTCCGACTGTTTCTTAAACGTTGGGATAGTCCCAGCCTCAACTACCTCCTCTGGCAGCTCGTTCCATGCACCCACCAACCTCCGTGTGAAAAAAGTTACCCCTCGGATTGCTATTAAATCTTTTCCCCTTCACCTTGAACCCATGTCCTCTGGTTCTCTAATTTATTCCCCTACTCTGGGCAAGAAAGAGACTCTGTGCGTCTGCCCGATATACTCTCTCTCATGGTTTTATTACTCCTCTTTAAGATCCCCCTCATCCTCCTGCGCTCACCTGGGAATAGGACCCAGCCGACTGCTAACCTCTCCCTGTAGCTCACACCTCTAGTCCCGGCAACATCCTCGTAAATCTTCCCTGAACCCTTTCAAGCTTGAAAATATCTTTCCTATAACACGGCGCCCGGAACTGAACACAATATTCTAAATGCGGTCTCACCAACGTCTTAGACAACTGCAACGTGACCTCCCAACTTCTATACTCAATACTCTGACTGATGAAGACCAAAGTGCCAAAAGCCTTTTTGACCACCTTGTCTACCTGCGACTCCACCTTCAAAGGAACCACCTTAAAGGTACGTCCTTTAATTCTGAGGCTATGACTTGTGAGCAGTGGAGACATCCTCCCCACATCCACTCTATCCGGGCCTTTCACTATTCCGTAAGTTTCAATGAGGTCCCCCCTCATCCTTCTAAACTCCAGCGAGTACAGGCCCAGCGCCGACAAACGCTCATCATATGTTAACCCGCTCATTCACAGCCTCAGAATTAAAGGAAGTTCCTTTAGGAAGGAGATGAGGAGGAATTTCTTTAGTCAGAGGGCGGTGAATCTGCTGGGATTCTTTGCCACAGGCGGCTGTGGAGGCCCACAAGTTAGTGGATATATTTAAGGCCAGAGTTAAAAAACAAGAGGATAACAGATTCTTGATTAGTGCGGGTTGTCAGGGGGGAGAAGGCAGGAGAATGGGTTAGGAGGAGAGATCAGATCAGCCATTGATTGAATGGCGGAGTAGACTTGTGATGGGCGAATGTGGGACTCTTATTTTATTCTGCTCCTATCACTTATGTCCTTATAATGACCCAAGATGCCAGAGAGAATCATCTAATCAAGTCCCACCTCCCTCTAAACACTGACCTATCCATGGACCCTGTTACAAATGCATTTTAACGGTGTGATAGTCCCAGCCTCACCTGCCTCCTCTGGCTGATCGTTCCAAACACCCACCACCCTCTGTGTGAAAACGTTGCCCCTCATTTGTATTGATAAACAATAGACGCAGGAGTAGGCCATTCGGCCCTTCGAGCCAGCACCGCCATTCAATGTGATCATGGCTGATCATCCCCAATCAGTACCCCGTTCCTGCCTTCTCCCCATATCCCCTGACTCCGCTATCTTTAAGAGCCCTATCTAGCTCTCTCTTGAAAGCATCCAGAGAACCGTCCCTAGAACCGGCCTCAGATATAGACCGCCTCTGAGGCAGAGAATTCCACAGACCTCACAACTCTCTGTGAGAAAAAGTGTTTTCTCGTCTCCGTTTAAATGGCTAGCCCTTTATTCTTAAACTGTGTGGGCCCCTGGTTGCGCACTAACAGTCAGTGGAATAGACAACACATGACTGCCATCGAGCCATTTTATAGTGTACGGATGGAAATAGCAATTTAATCTGCATAGGTAAGCCATAAATCCGATTTACAAAGATAGTACCGAGGTCTCCAATGAGTAAGATGGGAGGTCAGTAACCGCTCTCAAGTTGGTGAAGAGGACGGTTCAGTTGCCTGATAACACCGGAGAGAAACGCCCCTGAATCTGGAGGTAGTGCGTTCGTTTTCACACTTCTGTACCACTTGCCCGTATGGGATGAGGGGAGAAGATGGGCAGTGACGCGGTTGAGACTGGTCCTTGATGATGTCTGTCTGGCCTTGCCGAGGCAGCGGAGGGGTGGATGAGAGATCGACGGGAGGGAGGTTGGTTTGTGTGTGTGAGTGTGTGTTGTGACGGTCTGGTCTGCGTCTCCACAATTCTCTGCGATTTCCCTGGCCTTGGATGGAGCTGTTCCAAACCGTGCCGTGATAGCAAACCCGTAAAATCTCTCTACGGCACATCTTAGAAGTTGGGATAGTTGTAGGGACATGCCGATTTCCTAAAGCTCCTGTCGGGTCGGCAGGTTACAGTAAGATGACACCAGGATAAATATACACTAATTAATAATCAATTATTTCAATAATCAGTAATAGTTGGTAACGCAGACTGTAATCATGCCACCCGAAGTCCTTAGTACAACCAACGGTGGAAATGAGAAATATAAGGTATATCTGGTATTAACTGAAGTGACTTCCAATAATCTGGGTAGACAAAAATGCTGGAGAAAGTCAGTGGGTGAGGCAGCATCTATGGAGCGAAGGAAATAGGGACGTTTCGGGTCGAGATCCTTCTTCAGACTGATGTGGGGGGGGGGGGGTGGGAGGGCGGGAAGAAGAAAGTGAAGAGGCGGAGACAGTGGGCTAGTAGTGGGAGCTGGAAGGGGAGGGGAAGGGAGGAGAAAGCAGGGACTACCTGAAATTGGGAGAAGTCAATGTTCAATACCGCTGGGGTGTAAAACTGCCCAAGAGCGAAATATGAGGAGCTGCTCCTCCAATGTGAGATGGACTCACTCTGCCAATAATCAGGGTGGAGGGGTGGAATATCTGCTGCTGTGTCAGAGTTATTACCCAATGACCCCATGGCACGCAACAGCCCCTTCGAGCCCACCTCGCCCATTGCCGGCCAACATGCCTCCATCTGAGTTCCATAGAAATATCAGAAACATAGAAAATAGGTGCAGGAAGGAGGCCATTCGGGCCCTTCGAGCCAGTCAGCGCGCCATTCAGATGTAACTAGTAGCGAGTGGAATAAGGAGACACAGTGGATTGTGTATATCTTGGATCTTCCAGAAGGCTTTCGACAAGGTTCCCACATAAGAGATTAGTAACAAACTTAAAGCATACGGTATTAGGGTTTTCAGTATTGATGTGGATAGAGGAACTGGCTTGGCAAACAGGAAGCAAAGAGTAGGAGTAAGACGGAGTCCTTTTCACATGGCAGGCAGTAGACTAAGTGGGGTACGAAGGGCTTCAGTGCTGGACCCCAGCATTTACAATAATATTAATTGATCTGGATCTGCGGGAATTGAAGGCAATACTCCAAGTTTGCGGATGACACTTAGAGCTGGGGGCAGTGTTCGCTGTGAGGAGGATGCTAGGAGACTGCAAGGTGACTTGGATAGCTGGTGTGAGTGGGCCAAATGTTTGGCAGATGCAGTATAATGTGTGATATAAATGTGAGGTTTATCCACTTGGTGGCAAAAACAGGAAAGCCAGACTTATTATTTAAATGGTGGACGTGCCCGAATTAGAAAAGGGGAGATGCAGCGAGACCTGGTGTCATGGTACACCAGTTCATTGAAAGTAGCAGCAGGTGCAGCAGGCATTGAAAAAGGCCGAATGGTATGTTAGCTTTCATAGCAAAAAGGGATTTGAGTACAGGACAGGGAGGTTCTATCTGTCAGTGTACAAGGGTCTTGTGAGTCCACAAATACCTGGAGTATAGCGTACTGTTTATGGTCTCCAAATACGGATAGGAGGACATTATTGCCATAGTAGGGAGTGCAGAAGAAAGGAATCACCATACTGATCCTGGGATGTCAGGACTTGTCTTACTGAGATAAGACTGAGGATAGACTTTACTGGTTTAAACCCCCTGGAATTTAGGAGATTGAGAGGGATCTTATATGAAAACTTCTCAAAATTCTTAAGGGGGTTGGACAGGCTAGATAGCAGGAAGATTGTTCCCGATGTTGGGGAATCCAGGACAAAGGTGTCACAGCTTGATGATGAGGGGAAATCCTTTAATGACCGAGAGATGAGTAAAGACTTTTTATTTTCACCCACAGAGAGTGAGTGAGTCTGTGAGAACTCTCTGCCACATGAGGGTAGTTTGAAGGAGGCCAGTTCATTGCTATATTTATGAGTGAGTTGGATGTGGCCCTTGTGCTAAGGGGATCAGTAGGGTAGAGGAGAGAAGGCAGGTAACGATGATACTGAGTTTTGGATGAAGTCAGTCCATGATTCATATTGAATGGCGGTGCAGGCTGCTAAAGGGCTGAATGTCCTCCTCCTGCACCTAATTTCTATGTTTTCTATGTTCTATGTTTCATTGTGATCAATGGCTGATCGTCCCCTATTCAAACCCTTGCCTGCCTTCCCCCCATACCCCTTGACTCCACCAGTCCCTAGAGCTCTATCTAAACTCTCCTCTAAATCCATCCAGGCGACTTGGCCTCCACTGCCCTCTGTGGCCGAGAATTACCACACAACACAACTCTCTGGGTGAAAACTGTTTTTTCTCACCACGTCTTAAATGACCTCCCTCTTTTAATCTAAGACTGTGTGGCACCCTTGTTTTCTGGACTCGCCCAACATTGGGAAACATTTTTCCTGCATCTAGCTGGTCCAGTCCTATTTATAATTTTTATACTGCGTTTCTATAAGATTCCCCCCTCATCTCGTTCGAACTCCACGAATATACAGTATTTGACCCCACATCCCTCGAAACCTTTCATAGAAACATATAAAAACATAGAACTTAGGTTCAGGAGTAGGCATTCAGCCCTTCGCGCCTGCACCGCCCATTCAATAAGATTCATGGCTGATCACCAATCAGTATCCGCACCTGCCTTCTCACCATTATCCCACTCTGAACCCCTTAGCCACAAGGGGCCACATCGAACTCACTCTAAATATACCGTATGAACGTGCCTCTCAACTACCCTCTGTGGCAGAGAGTTACCAGAGACTCACCACTCTCTGTGTGAAAAGTCTTTCTCAACTCGGTCTTAAAGAATTCCCACCTTAGCCTTAAGCTGTGACCCCTTGTCCCTGGACTTCCCCAACATCGTGAACAATCTTCCTGCATCCTAGCCTGTCCCAACCCCTTAAGATATTATTTGTAATTTCTATACAGATCCCCTCTTAATCACCCTAAATTCCAGAGAGAATTAAACCGAAGACTATCCAGTCATTCTTCATAAGACATCCTGAACAACCCAGTAACAGTATCAGGTGAACTTCCTCTGCACACCCATCCTATGCAATAATGTCCTTCTCAGATTTGGAGACCAAAACTGCACGCAATACTCCAGGTGTTCCTTCACCAAGACCCTGTACAACTGAAGTAGAACCTCCCTGCTCCTGGATTACTTCAAATCCTTTTGCAATGAAAGCTAACATACATTCGCGTTTTTTCAACTTCCGTGCTGCATTCCTGGGGGGGGCATGCCTAACTTCAATGACTGGGTACCATAACCACAGGTCTCAACAACCACTCTGGCATCACCCCCAATCCTAATCGCCACCATTTCCTGATCCCGAGTTACCTTGTCCAAGAGTCCAATAGTGGCTGGGGCAGTGCAACGGTGCGCAGCGGGTAGAAGCTGCTGCCTCACTCGTCAGAGACCCGGGTTCCATCCTGACCTCGGGTGCATGTCTGTGTGTGTGAGAGTTTGCACGTTCTTCCCCCCCTCCATCCACATCCCAAAGACATGCCGGTTTGCGGGTTAAATGGCCCTCTGTGGATTTGCCCCAGTGTGTAGGATGCGAAGCAGTTGGGCTAACATAGAACTAGTATGAACCCGGGTGATCGATCATAGCTGGTGTGGACAGGGAGGGCCGACACAGGGCCTGTACCATGCTTGTACGAGCTCAATGATAGTTACATATTGGCCTTCATTCTCCACTTTTCACAAACTCAGACCATTGATTTTGTTTCTTTTAGTTAAAGATATAACAGCGTTGAAACAGACCTTCGCCCACCGAGTCCGGCGGATGCAGCGATCCCCACAGCACTGACACCTACCTCCTACACTAGGGACCATTTTTAGATATATACCAAACCCATTAGCCTACAAACTTTACGTTTCTTTAGAGTCGTGGAGTAAACTGAAAAAACTCCAAGCATGTCACTGGAGAACGTGTCAAACTCCGTACATGAACAGCGCTCGTAGTCCGCTCGAAGCGCGGGTCTCTGGGAGCTCTGTGTGCAGCAACTCTAACCAACTTGATTGTCATCTTAATTTAGCATGGGAACTTGCCCAATGTTTCCATAACTCATAACACTACGACTCCAGGTTTGACACGCTAGAGGGCAGTAAAACCTAGTTCCCTATGTTGGGGGAGTCCAGAAGCCAGGGTGGTAAGGCATTTAGAACGGAGACGAGGAAATCACTTTAATGTGGAATTCCACTTTCTGTATGGAATTTCTCCTGCCTCAGAGGGCGGTGGAGCGGTTTATCCTCTGGATACTTTTCAAGAGAGAGGCAGTGGGCTCCTTAAAGATAGCGGAGAGTCGAGGGGATAATGATTGGAAAGGCAGGGAACGGGGTACTGATTGTGGGGTATGATCAGCCGTGATCACATTGAAAGTGCGGTGCCGGCTCGAAGGGGCCGTAATGGCCTACTCCTGCACCTTATTTTTATTTCTATTATAGATGGATAGGAATGGGTTGAGAGGGATATGGGACAAACAGGGCAAATGGGACTGGCTTCGTGGTGTTCGTCGGTGGAGGAGATGGGAGCTGTGCCCTGTTTTCCGTGCGTGTGACTCTACAACCTTACCAAGTGTTCTGGTCCCTAGACCTACCCCCACCCAGACCCAACCCACCCCAGCCCAAACCCAGCCTAGTGAGCAGTAGACCCTTCCCTTACTCTGTCACACTCCAGCACAGCGAGGACAGCCGAGGTGTGGACCTCCCCGTAGAACGTTTTGCGTGCCAACGCAGGTGTAGCGACTCCCCGCGTCGGTGGACTTGCAGTCCCTCGGATCCATAGCGCCCCATACTTCTCCGGGTCCCGGGGGCAGGGGAGGTTGTTCCTGAACCCAAGCCAATTGTGGCAACGGGCATCCGCTGACCGCCACCTTTCAGACCTGATGTCCACAGAAGCCCGTTGCCAATGCGGCGTTCTCAGCCGCCGCGAGGAATGGAAGCGGGCCGGAGGCTCTCCGGCCACGGAGCACGGGCACCACCTGGTCCCCGGTAGACCTTCGCCCTCTTGGTCCGCGCCGTGGTGGGACTGGCTGGGTGCCGCTCGGTTACCCTGCCCGCCGTGCCCTGCTCGCCGCTCTCCTTGAGGGCATGGGATGCTTGGGGGCCTGCATTGTGGAGCGGCCTTCGACCAACCACACACTCCAGGGACTCTGGAGGACACCGGGGCAGATCCTCAAGCTCAACTTCATACGGCAATCTGAGTGGTGGCTTGAGTATACTCCTCAAATTAAAACAGTGCAAAGTAACGTCAGGGAGAGCAACTCAACCTCAACTCAACTCAACACAACTCAACCTCAACTCAACCACAACTCAACCTCAACCTCAACCTCAACTCAACCTCAAACTCAACCTCAACTTACACTCAACTCCAACCTCAACATAACCTTCTACTCCTCAACTCAATCTCAACCTCAACTCCACCTCAACCCTCATCCTCCAACTCACCTCAACTCAACGTCAACCTCAACTCAACCAATACTATCTCTCCTATGTT